>JAAGAY010145702.1:0-20244 GCA_011801015.1 Ardeotis arabs
CCCGAGCCCCCCAGCACCCAGCCCCTGCACAGCTCCAGGAAAGGGCGGGTCCCTGCTCAGGAGCGGTCTGGGGAGGGGTGGGTGGGTGACACCGATGCCCCCCCGACCCCGCCCAGCCCCGGAGCTGGTGGGTGCTGGTGCAGGATCTGTCCCCAAGCGATGGCAGCATTCCCAGGCCCCCCCAAGCACGGCGGGCACACACAGGACCCCCCAGGACCACGAGTGAGGAGCAGTTTTGGGGTTCAGCCCCCAACATCTGGGGAGAAAGGGCTGTGAGGTGATGCCGGCAGGCACCAGAGGCTGACGGCCACATCCTGCGCCTCCACGCACCCTCAGCCCCCCAAAATCTTTGCCCCTTGCAGGCGTGGGCTTTGCCACCCGGCAGGTGGCCAGCCTCACCAAACCCACCACCATCATCGAGGTGCAGGGCGACAAGATCATGGTGAAGACCCAAAGCACCTTCAAGAACACGGAGATCAGCTTCAAGCTGGGCGAGGAATTTGACGAGACCACGGCGGACGACAGGCACGTCAAGGTGAGCCTCCAGCCTCCCCCCCACATCAGATCCCCCAAAATGGGTCTGGGGGCTCTGCCGGATCCGGCCATCAGCTCTCAGCTCTGGGGCTCCAGCCCTTTTTGCCTTTGGAAGGGTAAAATGGCTTTGCCCACCGGGGCTGGTGCTCGAGCCCAGTCTCACCCAGTCAATCCCCCCTGCTCGCCCCAGTTTGCAGCTGGGTTTTCCCCCAGCGAGCAGCACAGGGCCGCGGCGCTGCCAGGAAGGTTGTGCAAGAGCCAGGCTTGCCAACGCCGCTGCCCTGGGCCTTGCTCAAGAGGCGGTGAGGGGACGTGCCGGGGTGGTGCCAGTGTGGTCCCCACTCCCCGGTGAGAAGGACAGGACCCACTTTGGAGCCCCCTCTTTGCTTGCCCCACAACGCGGGCAGGGACGGAGCTGCTGGGCAACCCTGCCTGGCCAAGGCCTCTCCAGGGGCTGTGTGTCCCCGGGGGTCCCTGGAGTGGTCGGTACCTAGGTCAGGCTGTTCCTCCCCGTAAGAGTAAGGCAAAAAACCACCTCGAGACGGGTCAGAGCTGCTTTCGTGGCCTCTCCCACCCTGCAGAGACATTTTCCCTCGCAGGACTGATCCAGCCCCTGCTTTTTCCCCGTTTGCCAGCTGCAGCTCCCATGCACCATTACCTGCACTGTGCACGGAGCAGCCAGCAGCCCTGTGCCCCCCACCCAGCCCGGAGGGCACCTCAGGGGGGACCCTGGGGCTCCTCGGATACAAAACCCCTTCCCGGCACTGAAGCAGCAAGCGCAAGGGCTGGGCGCAAAGCGCGGATGGGCTGAAAGGGGATGAGCGGGAGCAAGGCGCCAGTGCCGGGCACATCCCTGCTCGCAGCGCTGCCACTGCCGGGACGCGCTGGAGCTGGTGGAAACTATGTTTGAAGCAGCAGAGACGTGTGACCTGCCGCCAGCTCCTGCCCGCAGCCCGGGGACGTGCCCTTCAGGCAGCCCTCGGCCGCCGGCCAGAGGGCACGGGACGGGGCGGGGGACTGGCACAGCTGCCTGCAGGTGCCCGGCCTACGGGGCTGCACGACGGGGCAAGGGGGGTCTGTCACGCTGCGGGGTACGCGGAGTCGTGGGGCACCCAACCCCAGGATGTGTGGGGTGCAGGGCTGTGGGGCACCCGAGCTGTGCAAGACCAAGTTGTGGGGGGAACCCAAGGTGTGCGGAGTCCCTCTTTGTGGGGCACCCAAACCACACAGGGACCCAAGCTGTTGGGGCACCTGCGTGGTGGGGACATCCCAGCTGTGGAGAGACCGGAGCTCTGGGGGGCATCTGAGCCATGGGGAGGGCGAAGCCGCAGGGGCACCCAAGCTGCGGGGAGACCCAACCCATGGGACCCCGGAGCCACTGGGAGACCCAAGCCGCAGGGGTGGCTCTCAGAGCTGGGTGGGGGGCACAGAGCTGCCTGTCCCAGCACAACCCCACGCCGTGCTGCCCCACGGCCGCGCCCAGCGGCTCTCACACCAACCCTGGCACCAGTCGGGCTTTCAGGGGCTGAGTCAACAGCAGCGGCTGTGCAAACAGCGGCCCCGGCGAGCAGAGGCGTGTTTGCCAGATCAGCCCCTCGCAAAGCCCTTGCCGGGCCCTCCGGCACGGAGGAAGGCTCGGGTTCAAAGCGCCGATACCTGCCTCTGCCTCGACGCCTGCCCCACCTCTTCGATGCCCTCCGGCACCGGGGCCAGCAAGCTGCGCTTGGGAGTGGCTGGGATCCGGTCCTGGCAGCCCCGGAGCAGGATGCGGCCCCGGGCAGGGTCCCCGTGATGGTGCCCACGGTGGGGTTACTGGGGGGCAGCCGGGGCCGTGACCCAGCCAGTGGCCAGAGCAGGATCCGGCCCACGCTGAACTGGGCTGACAAAGCCAAGGAGGGCACCCATAGCCGGTCCCTGAGCCCCACGGGGATCCAGGGTGAGTGCAAGGACACTCAGCACCCTTCCTTTGGAGGGGCACGGGGCAGCATTACCCCCAGACACCCCGGAGAGGAGGATAACGGTGTCTTGCTCTCTCCTGCAGTCCGTGGTCACGCTGGATGGAGGCAAACTCACCCACGTGCAGAAGTGGGAAGGGAAGGAGACATCGCTGGTCCGGGAGCTGAAGGATGGGAAATTAATTCTGGTAAGGAAAGAGAAAAGATTTTTAGATTGCAGGGTGGGCTCAGCCCAGGACTGGGGGGGCTGAGCCCAGGACTGGGGGGGCTGGGGGCTGCGTTGGCTCAGCACAGCTGACCCCCCCACCACCATTTCTGCACCAGACTCTCACCATGGGCAACGTTGTCTCCACCCGCACCTACGAGAAGGCGACATAGACGCCATCTCCAGCTCCGCCGTCCGTCACCCGGTGCCACGTTCGTCCCTCACGTCGCCTCCATCCTGGCCCGGCGCTGGGCACAGCTCACCGTGGCCGCGGCGCCCGCTGCACCCGCCGGGGCCGTGGGCTGTCCCCGTCCCCATCACCGCGGGGGGCTGCCTGGGGCTTGGGTGCTGGTTTCATGGTTTGGTTTTTTTTTTATTAATAATGGGAAAAGCCACACGGAAAAATAATAAAAGCAATGTTGTTACAGCTCTGTGAACGGTTTATTTGGAAAAAGGCTTTTTTGGCACTCGCTCACCCGTAGCGTTGAGCCACGCGGCTCTCAGCCAGGCTGTGCGGAGGAGCGAGACAGCAAATCCAGCCAACCAGTGATCCCAGTAGTCTGTCTCAGCTGGTCCCCTGAGCTGTGGCAATTGGAGGTCGTTACAGTTAGAAATGTTCTTTTCCAGGGGGAATATTTCTTTCCTCCCCCTGCATCATCAACGGCCCAGCATCCAGGCACGCTGCATCCCGGCGGGAGCCATCTCTCCCAAAGCATCCGCTGGCAGCGGCCAAGCAGGGCTGGCAATCAAGGTCACGAGAACGTCACAGCTGGGTTTGGGGAGGAAACCGGCCCAAAAGGGGGACCCAGTCATGGGGAATCGGAGCAAGAAGCAGTGGAAAGGACTAAGCAAGGGGAGAAGGGGCAGGATGCCCCCAGTGACCCCCCCCTCCTGCTGCACCAACACACCCCCGCCAGCCCCACTCTCGCTTCCCCGGAGCCAGGGGAGCAGCAGTGACTCAGCTCCCCTCGCTCAGCACATCTACGCTGGCAGGGAGCAGCTGCTCCCCACAGACTTCCTCTGGGGCCACCGCAGCCCAGAGCGACCACAGAGCCAGGGCGGGACGGCCCGGCCCTCTGCCGTCCCTTCCTCCTTGACCTTCAGCTCCAGTTACAAGATTTATGCTCCAGTTGCTCCTTACCAGAAGGCACCAGGTTTCTCATGGGGGTCACCTCATCACACACCCCCTTCCCACCCCGGGGAACCTCTGAAAACGACCAGGACTTAAAAAAAAAAACTAAGCCTTTACTGAAGGTCTCCTCCCCTCCCACAGGCAGCCCAATCTGTTAGCTGACCAAGGTGAAGTGCGGAGCGTAGAAAAGAAAAGACCCAGTACAAAGTACAACTGGAGACTGGAGAGATTTATTTTCCATCCCTTACCAACACCACAGTTAATATTTACTTAAAATATCTCCACTCCTCCATTGGCTTCTCACTCTTCCACTCCTAACGCTCGCAGACAAAAGGAATGAGGCTGGGGAGGGTTCGCACCAAAGCCACCCCGCGCTGTTACCAGCCCCACGGCGGGGCCCAGCACCCCCCACTCCTGTCCCCCAGCGCGGATGGGCAGGGAGAGCGCGGCTGCGCAGCTCCACCTTCCACAGCCAACTGGATGTGGGCCGATGGCCATCCGAGCGCTGGCCGCACTGGCCAGGGGAGACGCCGAGCGCTGGCAGCTGCTGGAGCGAAACAGGAGGTTACGGTGCGGGAGAGGTGGCGACGCAGGGGCGCAATGAGCCAGGAGTGGGAGAAAACGGCAGCCCACGCCTAAGGTAACAGAGGACAGCTTGCATCAACAGCCAAGACCTGGAACATCACACGCCAAGAGTTATTCTTAGAAGGAAACTCCTTCTCCCTGGAGCATGGGGTGCGCCGATTCAGTTCCGTTCGCTCCTTGTGGTGTGCACCAGGGACAACGCTGGTACCCCCACCCACCCGCTCAGTCCCGGGCCTTCTTCTTATGCTTCTTTTTCTTCTTCTTCTTCTGAGCCTTGCTGGGCTTCCCCGAATGCTTGGTCCTCTTGCTGGCTGGCTGAGCCCCTTCGCTGTCCGAGTCCGAGCTGTCCGAGTCCGACTCAGAGGACTGCTTACTCTTGTGCTTCTTTTTCTTCTTCTTCTCCTAGCAAATGAAGGAAAAATAAAATAAAAAACCTTGCACGTGGGAAAACTGTGCTCCCCAGGGCAATTTCCGCAATGAGCGCCTTCCACGTTGTGACAGGGACGAGCCTGTTCTGACAGGGAAGGCGCGCGCAGCCGCTGCCCCAGTGAGTCAGGATTTAACCAGTGCTGCCAGCGGCTAAACACCACAGCTGCACTGGGCAGGGTACGGCAGCACCAGGGCAGAGTCTGAAAACCGTTGGTGAAATCACAAGAGGAGAGTCCTTGCCACCCCATGACGGTCAGAGCCCGCTCCGTTATTCAAGGCTACTCCTCACCAGTCCAGGCTGTCAGGATGAAGCCTTTCTGCCAGGGAAACAGGTTCCTAAAACAGCTGGATGTGAGCGCCGTCCCCACACCACCACCAGCCCCCAGACTGCCAGGAAACGATCGCTGACGCGCCGGAGCACCAGTGACCGCACGCCCTTCTCCTCGCAGGAGCCTAAGCCCGAGAAACGCCGGTCAGAGTTTCCTGCAGCCGTCCCCGGAGGCGAGCCGGGATGAGGAAAGCGCCCTTGTGCAAGCGGCAACTCTTTGCACAATCTCCAAGCAGATTGCACGCGCTCCTGCCCTCGCAGCTCCCCACCCTCTCCCCCCGCACACAAGGGAGGCCAGGGGCAGCACCGAGCCCCCCAGGCTGTGTTTCCGCCGAGCCCTGAGGCAGCAGCTCCGCAGAGCTCCCGAACCTGACGTTTAGATGGGGAATGAGAACAGCTGGTGCTGGAATAAGCCGGTAAGGAACTCCAAAAGGGATCTAAACCCTCCATTTTGGTGCATCTGACCAACTAGCAGGCAGAGATTACCCTGAAATCCGTACATTTTCCACTGGAATCGCATCAGGCAGGGCATCCCAAAGCAGATGAAGATTATTTAACGCTGCACTACAGCAATTTGTATATATTTAATTAGACAGTGGTACCGGAGAGAGGATCTGATCCGCCTGCGCTGGCGGCGTGCACAGCCCAGCTCCGCCCGGTGCTTCACCCTCCTTCCAGCAAGAGGGAGGAGAAACGCTGACTGCAGCTCTCGGGGCCGGCCGTGCCCTCCACGCGCTGGCAGCCTGACGGCTCCGTAACCGCCGCCCTCCAGCCAGAGCAGGCCCGCACTGGAGCCAGACTGGGCAGCCAGCGTCAGCCCGAGCAGCGCCAGGAACGCGAGTGGCTCAGGAGGCATCAGCTGGCGCGGTTGGCTTTTGTGCCCAAATAAACAAACACCCAGGTCTGATCCCAGCACAATTCACCTTTCTAATTCCCTGAATATCTGCAAAAACATCGCGTAGGTCAGCTCTCCAAACAAGATGGAAGATATTTTCAGGCGTATTTTCGGAAGATGCTTTGAAAAATAAATGACTGCCCTGCAAAAATGAGGTATTTTCTCCAATATCCTTCAGTTCCAGGAAGAAAACTAGCACGCAAGTAAGAGGACCCATTAAAAAAAAAAAGTAATTTTAATATTTTGCACATGCTTAATATAAAGCACTTGAAGACTGCTAAGATCAGGAAGGGTTCCAGCCTTCCATCCACATTCAGCAGCACTGGTCTCCAAGGGAGACCCACCGATCTCATCCACGCTCACAGCAACATCAGAGACCTTCCTGTGAAAACGGCTACCATGGATTCTCATTCTACTCAAGGACACAAAGAGGAGCTGAGGAAAGAAGCAAGAGGGTTTCACGAAGCAGAGGTTGCCCAGCAAAACCACCCAAGCCCACGCGACGGCCTGCGACAGACGTGGAGAACACCAGCGAGCAGCGCAAGCAAGCAGAGAGGCTGCTGCGAGTCAGCCATTTTTGAAACATCCGTGCTGAAAGCAAGCTGCACCTCCCCGGGTGATCCGCCTGCGCTGGCCGCTCTGGAAACGGTGCGCCCACAAGAGAGGGAACAATCCTTCCAAACTTCCCGCACACCAGCATCCCAGTCTCTTCCATGATTTCACTGCAGCCAGGCACCAGGGATACACGTGCTACTGCTAGCTGCGCTAGATTTTTTTTTTTTTTTATCCCCCAGTCGTAGCCCAGCTCCTTTCCCTCCACGCGTACTTTATCTCCACTGGATGCCCCTGCTTTAGCCTGGTGCCATTCTGGGCTCGTAAGAAACAAGCCCCACAGCTGAGATTGCACAGCAGCGGGGTCAAAGCCAGCTCCCAAAGCAGAGTGCGAGCAGGGAGGCACGGCCCTGCCCCTCACGCTGGCCACCACCTCCGCAGGGCTGAGCTCTCCATCAGCAGCAGGGAGTCTGCTGAGCCTGCACCGAAGGGTGGGAGCCCAGGGCGTTCACTCCCAGGCATCACCAGCCCAGGAAAAGGAGTCTTGCCAAGCCAGACAAAAAGCCACGGCTCCCCACACCACCACCTCCGATTTAAAGAGGTTGGACTGGCTTGGCTGCGCACAGGCTTTGGGGAGCAGCACCATGGGAGATGGACGGCAGTCAAACGACAGTCCCAAACACACCACCAACCTGTTTTACATTCCACTACGGAAAGGAGCGTAACACGAGAAGCCTGGAGCCCCCAGGCCAACAGCTCCACTTATTTTCTCTGCCAGGAGCATTCCAAACGACTTCAAGGCCACCCCTACGGGGAGAGGTTCAGCTGTAAGTCACCCTTGCCTGCGCAGGGCTGGCAGTGCCACCCAGACACGTCCTCGGGGAGGCCACTCTCCTTGGCCAGCTGCTGCTGACATCCACAGCCACTCCAGAAGCCGAGCCAAGGGAGAGAAAATGAATGCGTGATGGGATGAAGGGAACAGCGACCATCAGGCACGGATACACAGGAGACACCTGTACAAAATCAGAAGGATTGGTGTGGGTAAGTGTTTCCACCTGCTTCAACACAGCCAGGCACTGCGCAGGGCTGGCCATGGGGGCCAAGCATCTGAACCCAGTGCCGACACTGGTTTTGCAGGTCTAGCATGAGACAGTCCCTCCTCCCTCAGGCACCCACAGGTGCTGCCTTAGGCCTGGTACACACCCACCCCACCCAGGGGAAAAGAACAACCCTGGCTGGAAATGGATTGGAAAGCATCCACGTAAAGAAAACTCGCTTTACAGAAGGAAGCCGGACACACAGCAGCCTGTGCATATTCACCCAGAGGACACCAAGCTATGAAACCAGCACTCATCTGCTCAAAACAAAAGCCAGAAGGAGCTGCTGAGCCCAGTGTGAAAAATGAGGTAAAGGAGGAGGAAAAAAAACTGTTACATCCTGTCTCTGCAGTCTGCTGTAGGCTTGGAGGTGCTCAGGTAGCTCACCAAGGCACACAAGCATGTTACAGCCAAGCCCACAATCTTCCTCTGAAGGGCTGGTTGTCTTAAAATTGCTTGGGGGAAAAGAAGGACCCCAATGTGGAGAGCACAGAGAAGGCTGAGTTCCTCCCTCCTCCCCATGAGACATTTCTTCCACTAGCTTCAGCCACGTCCAGCCAAGCCCAGTTTCCATGCGAAGGTTACCAAAGCAGCTTCAGGAAGACAAGCTGAGTTTGTCTACATTTCACTGACAAACCACATATTCCCCCACAAAAGCAGGGACACAAAAGGCCCAGCTAAAGACATCAGTTTAGCAGGGCCTGCGTGTCACAGCACCAGCGATCAGTCAGGGACAAAGGAAGGGAGGCAGCTTATTTGATGTGAAATAGCACATCTATTTCAGGGAGGTGGAAGAGCAAAGACAACGCTGAACATCAAGCAAAGAATCCGCTGGACTCCAGGGAAGAGATCAAGGATTGAGTTCACTCCACACCTAGCAGACCCTTGGCACCTACCAGTTTTTTGTAGCTCCACAACAGCACCATGATCATTGGTGTCACCCAAAATTTGACAGGCTAAGTTTTTCTGTGGGACAACACCAGACTCACTACAAAGTCCCCTACAGAGAGAGGAAGGGCGAAAGCAAACCCTAACAGTCTTTAGAAGAGGAAGACAGTAAAGAGTTAAATCTTCTCGAGACAGGGATGCAGCAAAGAGAATTTTCTCAAGCTTTTCCTGCCTGTGCACATGGTGAGAAAGTTTGACAAGACCTTAACAACAGTTTCATTCCAGAGCTTGGGAAACTTTCTCAGCATGTGAAGGCTGAAGAAAGGACAGGATATCACACACGTTCCTCCAGGACTACAAGGGAAATAAAAGTACACATGTGGACATTGTGCTGGCTGAAAAAAATAAACCAAACCACTCAGTCTCCCTTTTTTGGGGACTTCTAAAAGCCAAGCTGCTCACACCAACACAGAGAGTACTTTCAGTGCTGTACTGCAAGCACCACAGCGTAAGCACGTGCTGGACTGCAAATGCTGCAGGGAGCAAGACAGCAACAGAAGAGCTTCACATATTCTGTAGCAGAAGGCAGCGCTGCTGTGAAATCCCCCCACAGAAGCAGCGATCTCTATCAAACCACAGACTCCTCTGAACTCCAGCATTCCAGTTCTGGAAGACAAGCGCTCAGCTGGTTACCAGTCAGCTCACCGTTGTGCAAGCAGGAGCATTTCTCCAGTTTATGTATCGCAGAGGGCAGCGGCAAAGCGAAGGCCGGATTTCTGCCTCCGGCGACAGCAGCAAAGCCCTGCCGCACCCAGAGCTCTGACCTGCTCCAGAACCAACGGCTGCTGATGGATGAGGCCCAGCTCCGCTCGCAGGCACACCCAAGCACTCCAGAACTGCAAACGCTGCATTTGTGTCAACATTTTGAGTGGATTTTGCCCAAGCAGCGTAAAGATGCAGAGAGGGCCAACAAGTTTGAAGAGCAGCACGTTACGGTTCCTTGCACGCCCTGCCCTATTTACGTAACAATTACAAAACAGAACAAACTTGCTTCAAAATCTCTCCTCTACAAAACCCATGGTGGGAGCTGGCCTGCAGAAGAGCACTAGGCCGGGCTGCAGCCCGACAGAGCCAGTTCTCCTCCTGCTCTGTGTTTTTAAAAAGCAGGGGACCACATGAGCACAGCAGGCTCCCTCCCGTCCTCTGCGAGGAAAAGTGCTCAGGGCTGTGCTTTAAGAAAGTTACAACTCTTCATTCCTTCTAAAGGCATCTGATTTTGAGATAAGAGGGGAGTGTCCAGAACTCTCCAAGAGGTTTTAATATTTTTTGCCAGACCGTTTTGTGAAGTTACGGTCTCATTCAGAGACTTTATGTCTGTCCTTGTGAAAAACTAGAATGCATTTCCAGATATGTGTCTTCCCACATGTCCAGAGAGGTGCTGGTACTTCTTCTGGGGTTTTTTAATTCTCAGCGGGGCGGGGGCTAAACCCCACCATCCAGTTTAATTCCAAACGAGATCCATTACATAAATCTAAAAGTATTATTGCCTGCCTTGTTCGACAGCCAGTCAGAATTAATCCGATGAGAAGAATCCAGTCTATGGGCAATAAATAAATATAACAAAGGTCAGAAAAGCACAGACGAGGACAGTAAGAGAACAGCGTAGTGTGGGAAGAGCTGTGCCCTAAGATAATCCCATTTAAGAACTAGTAAAACCAGTATCAGCTACAAGTGAGGATGGATTAAGGCTTGATGAACTGCAGGTGACTAAACAAACAACAATTAGGAAGGTGTGGTTTTTACATGAAGAGACAACATCTGCAAGCAGATTGCCTGGAAACCTTTTACACAGTGAGAGAAAGAGCAGAGCCAGCCGAAAAGCCAACGCAGGTCACATTTACTATGCAATTCCAACGAGTGTCGCAAAGCCATCCCAGGGACAAGTCAGTCAGCGGATCTGAGCAGAAGACGAGACGCTTTTGTGGAATTCAAATTAAAAAGAGGTTACTCCCAGTGTCGAAACAGCTGATCTTTTCTTGAAAGACAGATGGGAGAGAAGAACCAGAAGGGTTCATTTATTCTCAGCACGCCTCCCTCCCACGCAGGCTCAGCACAGGCACGCTGCCGCGTTCCCATAGGAGCTCCTTCACCCTGCGACCCAAAGAGTAAAAGTGAAAGGGACACAGCCACGTGCCTGCACAGCTGTCACTGGCTCCTCTGAATATCTCTGCTTCTCCTTCGAGTCACTTATTTTCTCAGGGATTACGGGAGGCAGGACAGCGCTCTCGTGTGTGGAGTACTAACAAGGTGATCTGCCACTAGACACTCGTGCCCTCGGTCGTAGCAGAAGCCCGGGCCAGTGCAGGGACCTGAAGCCCCCAGCTGTCTCTTACTCCTGTAAGTGCTGTAGGGCTCAGGCAGGAGGAAAGTGAGGAACTGAGGAACCACTGGGAAGGCAAGCAGAGAAAAACAAGGGGGTGAGGACCCCGGCATACCTCTGTAAGGAGAGCAGTCTCTGGGGAGAGTGAAGAGCACCCAGAAACTGCAAGGAAGCATCAGATCAAGGAAACACAAAATGTTGCTCGTGAACAACCAAAGATGTTAACACCATTGCTATGACACTAAACGGATGCTTGGTAGATAGTAGTTCCCTGTCTACTCATTTAAAAACACAAACTCTACGTTTACGTTACAAACAGTGGACAGGACAGGGTCAGCAAGGCAACTGTTACTAGGTAGACTGAGCTATTTCTTTTTCATCTAAATCCCCCCGGGGTTCCAGTCAAGCAGGGAAGCACATGGTGGCTCCCAGACAAGATCACAGCAGGCACTCGAGACAAGGGAGCTATTCACTTCGAGGATCCCACATCCTGCCTCCAAAAGGCTCAAAGTTTTCTTTTCCAGCACTGGAAAACATCTGAAACCTTTTGATCTCCTCCTTCAGAAGGGAGGAAGATCAAAGGAGCATGCAAGATGTAAAGGAAGGCTGTTCATCCACAGACCCTATAAAAATTAGTAACAAATTCAGGACAGAGACCCACGCACCCTGTAGCCTCAGCAGGGCCAAATTTCTCAGGGACTCCCCAAGCTGGTGGACGGGCACTGGTAAGATCATGAGCTATTTGCGCATCTCTCAGCGTAATTTTTCCCCGCAGCATTACAGTAACAGTTAGATGAGCCTTTACCAGACAACCCATCATCACTGCCAGAGGGAAGAGAAGCCAGCCCCGCTGAGGTCTAACCCCTGTCCTGCTCACACATCACGGCAAGAGAGGAGTCAGACATCTGGCATCCGTAAAAGGTCAGAGTCGCAGTTGGCCTGGGATCCGAGAGACGGCTCAGTTCCATCATGTGCTTCCGAGATCAGAATAGAAAGAAGAGTATTTGCATTTTCTATTACAGCATAACAACACCCTGCAGACGAGTCCACGGCATTCTTGAACAGGAGCCTACATAGCGGGGAAGCAAAGCACATCTCATGATGCAACCAGGCAACAGGATCTACAGTCAAGAGAGATCCTCTTCCCGCTACTGGATGAGCTACCCAGAGCGCTAATGGGCAAGCAAGAATGGCTAATTAGGGATCCAATTAACACTAACTTGGTTTTGTACTGACTGCAGGGCAGAAACAGGTATGCCCCAGGGCAGGGATTGACACAAGGGAAGTCAGGACAAACCTGGCTCTTCTGTGCTGCTGCAGGCACCACCGACAGTCCCACAAGCAGCCCCAGCCACTCCTCTCTCAAGTAAGAGCGTACCAAAGCGCCAGAAACCGCAGCACCAGTGAAAAACGTGACTGGAAGTGAGACTTCAGCTACTAGGGTCACCCTGGACTGGTCTGAGCGCTGCCATCAAAACAGACTCCTCTTTTCCCTGTCACCAGCATCTGCAGTCTCTCCTACTAGCACACAGGAGAGTCTAACTCCACAGTGAGCCTGGGAGAACTCAGCCCTCAGAAGTTAAGTTCTCGCTACACAACTCCTACACAGTCCTTGTCCCCCTCCTGTAAAAAGGAAACCCACCGCCTTTCCTGCCCGTTGCCCCTCTCCAGGGATACAGACAGGCCACAGGGTTGGAAAGAGAAAGAAAAAGAAAAAAAAGGGGGCTTTGGAAGTGTAATTAAAAGTTGGGACTCCATTTGTGAAGGGGCTGGTGAAACAATTTATTTACTGAAGTCTAGAACTGGAATACTCATGGCTGTATAAACAGACGGACCACCAAACGTTCCCGTTTGGGATTCAGGTCTCACCAGAGTTCAAACACTGCACAGAAGCCAGAGTTCAAACACTGGACATAAAAGGTCTCTTATCTCCTGACATGTTCACATAGACAAAAACTGCTTCCGAGCCCGGAAACGGCGTACGCTCCCTGTGCAAATAAAACCAGCCATTTTCCGCAGCACGTGCAGATAAGCCGAGTTCACATCACGCCGGCTGGCTCAGGATACCTGCTAAAGCAAGGCAGCGGGTTCAGTTCAGATCAGAGAAAGGTGTCAGGGCAAGAGAAGCGAGAAAGGAGGGCAAACAGGGTTATGGGCAAGAATCACAGAAATGCAGGAAACCGAAGCAGTTTCTAGAGTCTCACAAAGACCAGGAAAAAAAAGAATAATCCTTTTCTCACTGTATGAAGTGTCTTTTGAGGACTGTGCATTCCAGCACAAAACCATCTTAGAGACAGTTTAACAAGAATAAAGGGAGGAAGCATAAGAATTACTAACAAGTCTGCAGAGGAGGTTCTGTTTTGCTGCAGAACGTGCACAAAACCAAGCCGTTTTCACAGTCCAGAACCAGCCACTCATAACCACGTCACTGCAGTAAAGCACAGCTGTAACCATACTGAACAAGTTACCCGGCTCACTTTTCAGGGCAGCAGTAGGGCACTTCATACCTTTTTCCTTTTTTTTGAAGAATCGTCAGCCAGGCTGGTCTTTTTATCTCTTTCATATCCTGCTGCTGCCACCTCCTCTTCCTCCTCTTCCGGGATGAGGCTATATTTGGTACCTCCAGGCTGCACGAAACACTCCTTGGCAAAATGACCTGTAAAACAGTGTTTGAAGGAGCAACCCACTTTTTTTTTTTAAATAACTGCCTTTCTGTCCTGGTTTTGGCAGAGATAGAGTCAATTTTCCCCTCAGCAGCCGCTGTGTTTTGGATTTCGTGTGTGAAGAATGCTGATAAACACCCTGATGTTATGAGCTGTTGTGAATGAGACCAAGGACACCGTCCGGCTTTCCAAGTCTCACTAACGTGCAGGTGCAGGGAGCTGGGAGGGATACAGCCAGAATAATTGACCCAGACTGGCCAGAGGGAGTGTTCCGTGCCAGAAACTCCAAGCTCAGTGTATAAGGGGGGGCTGCCTGGAGCAGAGGACACAGATGTCTCCCTCTCACTCCTTTGCTTGCTGCTCCGTTTCATTTCCACGACCGCTGCTCGGGACAGGCTGTATCGGTCATCGGGGTGCTTGCTGGAGAGAGATCGTACATTGTTCACTGTGTATATTTTAGTATCCTTATATTCTGTTGTTATTGTCATTTCCCTTTGCTATTTAGTAAACTGTCTTCATCTCGACCCAAGAGTTTTCCTTTCTGCCCAGTTCTCTCCCCTATCCTGCCGGGGAGGGGGAGCGAGCAACTGTGGTGACCAGGGCTCAACCACGACAATTTCAGACACCTGAAGTGCTGCCAACGATATCTTGATTATTAGTCACAAAAAAATCATTACCCTGTACCTTTTGTGCCTTAGCATTTCAGCTAGTTTAACATGCCCTGATTAAACAAGTCAGGTAATTCTGGAAAGATTAGTCAGGCAAAAAACCAAGAGGCTCTTGTCTGAGCAGGGCAATTGGTAGCAATGTGTCTGTACAAGCGCTTAAGCGGCATGGAAAAGGGCATGGGAAAGGGAGCAAACCGGTGAGATAGGCAGCTGGTAAATGAGACCAAAGCCTCAGATATAGAGGACATCTGTTCACTCTGGTTCGACCCTTTCTACTCCAGAGACATCAAAGCTGACCTACTAACAGCTGTAGTGGGAACTGCAGACAGATATCATCTGCCTGCCGGTTATGAGCAGGCATCATCATTAAAAAGCAGATTGGAAATACGCAGAATCCAGTTTAAAGTTTTGGGAGATCTTTAACAAGGCATTTTAAAGATAGTTATCTAAATGATATTTTAAAGATAGTTATCTACCACTACAGAGGGCCACATCTGTCACTAACCTCCTCCAGAACAGCATTAACTCCAACGTAACTATTTACACTATGACTAAATAGCTTAAGACAAGTAGGGTGCAGCAGAAATCCAATGCACAAAAAAAAAAAATACTTTATGCCTCAGCAACCTGCAAAAAGCTACTGAGAAGGCATCACATCAGCAACTTCCTACTGCTAAACTAGGCAAACACAAAAATCTCACCAGGGGAAAAAAAAAAAAAAAAAAAGAAAAAAAAAAGAAAAAAAAGAAACCACACACCTGTTTTCAGCTCGAAGACACTGCTCACAAGCTAAGGTCACGTTCCCAACATGTTCTTCAACAGTTCTTTACAGGAAGCTCAAAGGGATGTGACTTAAGAAACAGACCTTTACGGAAGGAATTCAGTAAGTCCTTCCTTTACGTAACAAGTGATAGAAAATGTAGTTCTCCTTTAACAGGGACATCTGGAAGTAAAATTCAGTCCTTGCACACAACCATGAGATGGATGTCGATACAATTCTACCTACAGGTCACCACCTGGTTAGAACCAGGCTGCACGGAAAGAACAAGCCAACGCTGCAGAACATACCTTTGCAACCGCATTTCTTGCACACCGTGTTCAGGACGGCTTCAAGCGTGATCTTCTGACTGGTATAGTCTCTGAACGTGCGCTTTTTCCTCTCGTCCTGACTGGAAAGAGAAGGACAGGTCCATTTTCAATCCACTCTCCTCTTTAACCCTGTATATCGATGTGGGGACAATCTGAACACAAGTGTTTTCAAATTTTGCTCTAAAAGCAAAAGCTCTTCGCTAAACCAAAGAACAGAGCTGACCAACTGCTCGTTAGAACGTGCTGTTAGCAGTGTGGTTTGTTACCTGTCATCATCCCTCTCTGAGATTAACCCAGCGCTCTCCAACAGAGCAGACAAACGCGGGGAGCTGCAGTGACTTCCTTTATACCAACATCTCTGTTACGTACACGAATATAGAAACACATATGTACTTGTGCAGTATGAAAATAAAGCAATTCTATTTGTCCTGCAAGAGAGGTCACAAAAAAGGTGGACAAGGAAGCTCTGAAACATCTGAGCAATTAAGATTTGATTGTGCGGTATGTGAAAGGGAGGCAAGCGTCCAGCTGGAACGAACAGCCCTTCCAGCAGAAGTGCACGGCCCTCGCAACACGGGAATGAAAATCCTTCCGCGGTGGGAAGGGCTGGAACTCCCTGCAGTCCTCCAGGCAGCAGAACCAGGGGAGTGCCCTCAGTCAACATCCAGCCAGCGCATCGCTGGGGGCTCAGGAAGACCCCCCCCTCACCCTCCAAAGGAGGGGGGACCTAGAGAATAAGCATGGCATGGAAGTCAGGAGTGCAGGGCAGTAGCAACCTGTCTGACGCGTTATATTCTGCTCAGGAAATTTACCTACTCAAGGGAAACATTGTTTGGATCAAGGTCTTTTCCTGTGCCTTGGTTAACAACCTTCATGGAGAGGGAGAGTTTCAATTTGTCATCTTTCATCTGAAAAAGGAAGACAGGGAACGAGAAGAAGAAATGACAATGATGTTAATCAACACTGGAGGCCTGTAGAGGAGGAAGGAAATTGTTGGTTAGCAAAGAATGGCACCATAAAAGATACTACATGGAAATACTTGTGTCACATTATTTTGTAGCTGCATTTAGAATATTCTAGCTAATAAAGCAGCTCATTAATAAGACAAGATCAAACTACAGGTCCGTTCAGGTTAACATTCTGCCTTCAATACGACCAAACCCAAGAGCTGTAGGAGAAAGCGCGTGTTTGGAAGCTCTCCTGTAACTCTCTAGTCATCCATCCCCCTCCTGGACCAGTGCTTTGGCCAACTTGCCTCTTGAAAAATAAAACTTTATATCCTTTTTCCCCATTTCGACCCTCTTATGAGATTAAAAATGCTTTAAGTTTCTCTATTAGGGGCTTACTTTTTTCTGAATCCTAGCAAGTCCTCAATTGCTACATTACCACTTCAGAAGCAAGAGCAGAAGCTGGATGTTTAGGGTCTTCTCTAAGCCTCTCTCATGGCTGGCTGCATTTTCACCAGCGCTGCTATTGAAGGTATTTCTGTTTTCTCCCTTTCTGACACCTGTGCAGTTATTGGCAGGCAACCTGACAGTGGACTCTTCCACCGTCCACCTCCCCAACACACTTCTGCCCCTTGCCTCTACAGCCCAGAAGCCAGGAACCCAATAACTGTGTTCTGGTAAAGAAAACTTAATAAAAATCTATACAAAGAACAGATATTAAAAAAGCACACACCACAGATAGCTAAAAAAGAATGCAGAGAGACTTCCACATAGCTTTTCTACACTGCGTAAATAAAAGCAATTTTCTCAATCTATTTCGCTTACGTCACACAAAATTAAAACTCTTGTTTTATACTTTAACCCCATTACCTTCTTTAAAAAAAAAAAAAAAAGAAAAAAAAAAGAAAAAAAAGCATTTAACTCCCAAAACTCCAAATACTGTGCAACTTTGAACTGGATGCTTCCACCTCACTCCCAAGAAAACGCAGTCAGCTCACCAAAGCAAAAGTCTTTCGTCTCTGCTCCAAGTAATCTTTAAATGCAGAAGATACATCTGCTGTCACACCTTCTGCACAAGGAAAAGCCACGTGGATTGTAGGGAAAAAATATATAATGCTCTTACTTCAAAAAAAAAAACCCAAACCAACCCTTTATTTTCTCTTGGGACAAATCACTGGCACCTTCCTGAAAACAACCAGCCAACGATCTCTGCAGCGCACAGAAACAAGAACCAGCGTTACCTCTTTTCCAATAAGCTTCACCCACACTTTGTCTCCAACATCCACCATCTCCGAGGGTTTATCCACGCGGCAGGAGGACATGTGAGTCCTATGAACGAGGCCTGGTCGTGGTTTTGGAAGAGAAGAAAGGGGAAAAATAAAGGTAAGTCTGCGCTGGAACGCAGTTTGGCCCTGTAGGACAGCAGTCTCCAAAGCGAGGTGGATGACAGACAATTCTTTTTGTACCGTTCACAAATAAAATTTAAAAATAATTAGTAGCGCTCGTTTCATCTCTAGCTCATCCTTTTGTAACTTCTACTTTGGAGTATGTTTTACAATTACTGAACAGTAGCACATGTATATAATTTATACATAACTATACATACATTAGGAGTGCACGCTCAAAATTTTTTTAACTGGTTTTAACTGATTATGCACTGGGGGCACCCAATCAAAAAAACTTCTGGAGACCTCTGCTGTGGGACACAGGGCACACATTCCGCGGCTGCCCGGAGCAGAACGAAGCGTTTCTTTCTTCCAGTACCTTAGGCCGGTGCGAATCGATTACTTGCGCCAATCAAACATACAAAAGCTCCTCAGGACCTGCTCCAAGTCCCAAAGCAAAGTTTTTGGGCTCCAAATATCAGCACAGAAAACTGCAGCAGGCACTAACGCCTCTCCCTTCCCACCCGTCCTCCGAGGACCGGGGAACAGAGAGCCCATTCCACGCACCAGCAAAGCCAACGGCACGGAACACCACGGCTGCTCCGACCTCCCGGCCCCTGCGAGGTCACGCAGCCCCAAAATCCTGTCTTTAATCTGCACAGGGAGGATAAATGCGCGTACACCGTGCCGTTCCAGCTCAGATTCCAGGGCCCTTCCCTCCGGCAGCCACGCTTCTGTCCCAAAACTTTGATTACAACTGGCGCTGCGGGAACCGGGCACGCCGGAGCGGAGCAGGAAAGGGTTATTTCTGGGCCTGCCATGCCAGGACACCCACTGCAAGCTGCTGCTGTTGTAAAATGAGTGAGTTGGACTCCGCAGGTTTCCCACAGACAGAGCTTTAAGCCAGCTTTTCCAGTTTTTTTTTTTTTTTAAAACTAATTTGTATTGGCTGTAAAAGAAATAAATTGGGGAAACTATCTAACTGTAGAAAGTTTCTATAGTTTGTCCATTATTTTGTGTCACATTATTTTGTAGCTGCATTAAAACGATTCTCTAAAATATCCTGATGTTAACAAAAAGCCCTCTGAATCTCTTTTTTTTTGTATTTGTGCAAACGTACCATTACATTCTAAATACTTTCTGAGAACCTCAATTTCTTCCTAATTTAGGAAAAAAAAAAAAAAATATCACACCAACATTTTCTGAGCTTTTTCTAAAAGCCAGCAAGCCTTTGATTTCCAGGATGACCGCTTAGCTCAAAAATACCAACGTGAAACTACATCTGAACAACACAAGAGAAACAAACCTTGCCTCCTGCAGCCCGGGATTTTTATAAACGCCCCATATTCCGTCACTGCAGCAACCTGTGGAAAAAAAAAAAATCAACACAAGACCTAAGGGAAAGCCCTTCACAAACCACAGGTTAGAATAGAGAACCACAGAGCAGAGTGGGTTGGAAGGGACCCTCAAAGGTCATCTTGTCCAACTCCCCTGCAGCGAGCAGGGACATCTCCAACGAGCACAAAAAATGTGCTACGTGGTTCTCCTTGTTTTCCTTCAGTTTTAGATTTCAAGGCAGGTGAGAGGCTGCAGCGCGGGGTAACTCTGGTGCGGGTGCGTTCCGCTGTTATTCACGTATATGCATACACGATCTTATATCTATACATGTCTATACCTGTCCATACACACATAAACACACAAACAGGTGCGTGTGTGTGCGGTACAGAACCGCCAGCTACCCAAACCGCTACGGAGCCGAGCGGCGCCGGGAACACCACCACACAGGCGAGGCAGCACGCTGCAGCCAGAACGCATCCCAGGGCCGCGGCCGCACACCTCGCCCTGGAAGATGGCGTAGAGCTCAGGCAGCGCCTCCATCATGCGGGGTCCGGCCGAGGGACGCCCCGGTCTCTGCCCTCACAGCGCCGGGCTCAGCGGCTCCCGCCGGCTGCGGCTGGGCTGGGCTGGACCCGCGCCGGAGGCCGCGGTGCCGGTACCCGACCCGGACAGGCGAGGTGAGGCGGGACAGACCCTGCCCGGAGACCGCGGAGAAGCCAGGGCCCCTCAGCGCCCGGCGCGGCACCACCCGACGGCCGCCATCACTCCGCCCCTCCCGCCGCCGCCATTTTGCTCTCTCCACACGCCCCCTTCACCCTGAGCCGCCTCTTCCCTCCGCCAATCGCCGCGCGCAATGATAGCGGGCAGCAGCTTCTAGCCAATAAGCGTTAGTCGTGTTAGACCGCGCCCGCCCTCCTGCGCCATCAGCCAATCCACGCGGGGGGCCGCCCGCCGCCATTCCGCCCCTCTCTGCCGTCACCCACGCGCCGGAAGTAAGGGGAAAAAGGGGCGGGTCATCCGGCCGCGCTCCGCCAGTCGGCGCGGCGGGAAGCGGCTCGGCTGGCCAATGAGGGAGCGGGAGGGCGGGGCGGAGCGGGCGGGCGCGCGCGGCCGGCGGCGATGATCGAGCAGCAGAAGCGGAAGGTCCCGGGCGGCGGCCCCGGCCCCGCTCCCG
>JAAGAY010145702.1:20264-38666 GCA_011801015.1 Ardeotis arabs
CCGGGAGGGGATGGCGGGGCTCGGGGTGGGGGCAGGACCCCGGGGCTGCCCCTTGTTCCCCTCCGCGGTGTCCTCTCACCCGGCCGCACCGTTTCCCCCCGCAGGGCCCGCCGCGCTGCTCCTCCCTGCAGGCGCCCATCATGCTGCTCTCGGGGCACGAAGGAGAGGTGTACTGCTGCAAGTTCCACCCCAACGGCAACACCCTGGCCTCCGCCGGCTTCGACAGGCTCATCCGTGAGTGCCGGGCGCCGCCGCGCTGCACGGGGCTGGGCCGCGTCCGATTTCAGGCCGTGGTGCTGCGATGGGGTTTTAGCTCAGGGGGGGTCCCAAGAGCGAAGTGCTTCACCAGGAGGGGAGCAAGAAACTTCTTCCAGCCCCTCTGGCAGGTCGCTGGCCTTCAGAGCGGGCTGGTGAGCGTCACAGCCCTGCCTTCCCAGGTCCCTCGCGCAGGTTGCCGGTGGTCTGCGTTCGAAGCGCAGTTTTTAATGCTTTGGCATGCTGAGGTGAAGGTTATTGCTTTTCTTAATAAACTTAGCTTCATCTAAACCCGTGAATCAGCTCAAACCAGCTCTCTGTCCTTCTGGGCCTCACACAGTGCTGCTTTATCGCTGCACGTCATCCCAGACTGGAGATGGTAGTGCTGACGGTACCTTGTTTTGCTGAATTCCCTGCACGTGGCCCTGTCCCCAGCAGGGAGGTGTTTCTGCATTTCCTGTATTGACCTCTCCCTTCCTTTCCCCCAGTGCTGTGGAACGTCTACGGTGACTGCGATAACTACGCCACCCTGAAGGGACACAGCGGGGCGGTTATGGAGCTGCACTATAACACAGACGGCAGGTGCGTGGTGTGCGGGCGGCGTTCAGCCTCGGGCCCCGCTCTTTCTGAAGGAAGGTGCTTTCTGCTGGCCACAGTCCCTCAGAACACCTCCTTGCCCCTGCTCAGTCCACGTACAGCGAATCCTTGTAGGGTGCCTTTCCCAGATTCCTCATTCCACCTTGTTGCCCCTGCTCAGTCCACCTACAGCGAATCCTTGTAGGGTGGCTGTCCCAGATAAGGCGTGTTGCCTGCTGGAGATGAAGAAAAAGGAACTGGTGTTGCCCGTGACTCACCAGCGCCGTTGATTTCAGTCTTGAGGAACGGAGGAAAGTTTGTGTCGATCCTCTGGGAGACACTGGGGAGGGAAAGAAAACAAGTGAGATATTTGCTGATTTAAAAGGCCGTTCCACTCTTGCATCTGAGCTGTTGCCACTGAGTTTTCCTTCCTCTGGTCGTCCCAAAGAGTGTTTGAGGAGGCATAAAACCAGTCTATATGTATCTAGAAATGGGGTTTAATGGGAGTGCCTCCAGTGTAGCTGCGCCGCTGTCAGCCAGCCTGCTTGGAAACGCCTCCTTTGTCTTGACACAGGGGGGAGATTGTTCTCCGTGGCATATTCCCACTGAATATTTCCAGCTTGGATCGCAGAAGTTGAGAGTAAAAAAGAATGGGAGGGGAGAAATGTTTCCAAAATTGAAAACCTCACGGCAATTTTTCTCCGCAGCATGCTCTTCTCAGCGTCCACAGACAAAACCGTGGCTGTGTGGGACAGCGAGACCGGAGAGAGGGTGAAGAGGCTGAAGGGCCACACGTCCTTCGTTAACTCCTGCTACCCCGCGAGGCGAGGGCCCCAGCTGGTCTGCACGGGCAGTGACGACGGGACGGTGAAGGTCAGTATGTTGCGTAAGGAGAGAGCCTGGACTGAAAGTAAGATAGGATCTTGCGAAGAGTTTTTGGGGTCTCCCCAGTTAAGTGGGCTAAATTCAGCTTTTCATTACTCTTACAATTTCGTTATCCAATAACTTCGATTTCAGAAATAAAAAAAAAAAATTGAAATACAATTTGGCTGCTCCTTGTTTTTCTGTAATTCTGTGAGGGAGTGAAGAAGATTCATCTGCCTCATTGTACTTTTTCCACTGAACTGCATGAACCTCTCAGCTGAACATGAGCCGACAGCGTGCCCAGGTGGCCAAGAGGGCCAGCGGCATCCTGGCCTGCATTAGAAATAGTGTGGCCAGCAGGAGCAGGGAGGTGATCATCCCCCTGTGTTCGGCGCTGGTGAGGCCGCACCTTGAGTATTGTGTTCAGTTTTGGGCCCCTCACTACAAGAAAGACATTGAGGCCCTGGAACGTGTCCAGAGAAGGGCAACAAGGCTGGTGAGGGGTCTGGAGCACAAGTCTCATGAGGAGCGGCTGAGAGAGTTGGGATTGTTTATTCTGGAGAAGAGGAGGCTCAGGGGAGATCTCATTGCTCTCTAGAGCTTCCTGAAGGCAGGGTGTGATGAGCAGGGCTTTGGCCTCTTCTCCCAGGCAGCAAGCAGGACCCGAGGAAATGGCCACAAGTTGTACCAGAGGAGGTTTAGATTGGACGTGAGGAAGAACTTTTTCTCCCAAAGAGTGGTCAGGCACCGGAATGGCCTGCCCAGGGAGGTGGTGGAGTTGCCGTCCCTGGCAGTGTTGAAGAGGCGGCTTGATGAGGAGCTACAGGATATGGTTTAGTAGCTGTGGCAGCAACGGTGGTGGGAAGACGGTTGGACTAGATGATCTTATAGGTCCCATCCAACCATGTGATTCTGTGATTCTATGAACTGAGAGGAGAAAGGCGAGCCGTTACCAAAATCTTGCACGCTCTCCCCTTCTTCCCTCCCCCACTCTCCTGTGGTCCAGCCACACCAGCCCCTTACTGTGTTTTCACAGAGATCTCCTGAGATCGAAGAGGGGATTTCAGGAGAGTGTGCTGAGTCTCTGCCAAGTATCTGTGCAGCTTCCTGTAATTTGATCATTCAGTATTTCTGTGCAGCTTTTACAACTGCCCTGTCTTTTCAGCTGTGGGATATCAGGAAGAAAGCTGCCGTCCAGACCTTTCAGAACACGTACCAGGTCCTGGCTGTGACTTTCAACGACACCAGCGACCAGATCATATCCGGAGGCATCGACAACGATATTAAGGTAGGACGCCGGTGCCCTCACGTGCCTTTCCGACCGCGCACGCCTTTTCCATCCCGTCACGTCTTGCGTTGGCGAAGGACAAATGCGGAAGCCTGCTGGTTAATTTTACGGTCACAAGAACCACGTGGACCCGCTGTGTCCGACCTCGCTGTTGATACAGGGCCAATAAACTCTGAGGGAGCTGCTCCAGGGCTGTTTGCCGTGTGACAGCCTGCCTGGGCCGCCCTGGCGTTCCTGGCCAGGCTCTCAGCGCTGCTCTCACCGCTGGAGCCGAGTCGGAACGCTGGCTTGTTTGGCATTTTGCCTGTCCCGGAGGCTCTAGAGCCATGTGTGAGGTAAACTAAAGAAAATGTGGTGACACATCCACACTCTCTGCCCTCTGCTCCAGTTTGCAACCTACTTTGTCACCTGCTAGTGTGGAAAGTTCTTATTTAAGAGCGAGCTCCATGTTTCATTCAGCAGGCAACTGGGATTCTCCTCGTAGCTGTACGGTTCAGCTCCAGCGTTATCTTGGTGTGGGCAGCACGTGCTTGTCAGCAGGCCATCGCTAAGCGTAGCGCTGACGTGAGATCTGTTCCAGCTGCCGCTTGAAGGGCCGTAACTCTGGGAAAGAACAGCGTGAAATTTTGGGGACTGGACAAGTGCTGCTGCGTGCCGTCAGTCAGCGGAATTTGGGAGCTGGGGGAGCTGTAGCCAGATAGAGAGGGGTTTCTGTGTGCGTGCGGCTGCTGACATTTAACTCCTTGGGAGCTGAACACATTCAGTTAGAAGTCTTCTAAGGGGCAAATTTTTCCTACACCATACATAAAATTCCAGCGTTGTGTTTTAGCCATTCAGACCCCGCCAACTGGAATAAAAAGCTGATGTCACCAGTTGACTGACGGCTGCCAGTATGAAATGGTTTGGGAGCAGCAGTTCTGACAGCCTTGGCTGTCCCTTTGCTAAATCGCAATGTTGTGTCTGCAAGGTGTGGGACCTTCGCCAGAACAAGCTCACTTACACGATGCGAGGACACGCGGACTCGGTGACGGGCCTCAGTCTGAGCTCGGAAGGCTCCTACCTGCTCTCCAACGCCATGGACAACACGGGTAGGTCCTACCTGACGCCGGAGCGCAGCTGTCAGGTGCCGCTCTTTGCTTCGCACGGCATCGTGAAAAGAATAGCTCAGATGGTTCGACGTAGAAAAACAAGAGCCAGACGTGGGGCTGGGCTGGAGTTTGGCTCCGGAGACGACGCCTGAGTTCTTGTTGGTGCAGTTGTGTCCTTTGCAGGGGGGAGCGGCTGCGTCAGAAGGGTTTGTCGCGTCTCCCGGAGGGCGGCGAGGACACAAGCCGTGGCGCGCGTTATTTGCGCAGACGGTTGAAGGCTCTGGCTCTTGGCAGGGCCGTTTGGCCATTTCTCCGCAGCAGGGAGCGGCGGCACGGTTTCCAAACTGCCTGTCTCCTGCGGGAGGGCGCTCGGCGACGCTGTTCCGATTGGAAGCGTGGGCACGGAGCGTGTTAGAGTAACGCCAGTGCTCCCATAAGGAGATGGTGACTTGGTTGTGTAATAGTTGCGTTGTGTTTTTCCCCTCCTGTTAGCGGTGGTCTTGGTGTAATTATAAACATCTGCGTTTGACTTTTCACATCAAAGCTTTCTACAGAGGAAAGCTGCTGGTTTCCTTTTGCTTCTGGGGAAACCTAGGCATGAGGAGAACAGGGAGCATGCCCTTCGCTCGTTAGCAGCGTGTCTTAGGAAAAGGAAGGTTTCCAGAAGCTGACCTTGCCCCCGTGTCTCTGCCGTCTTCAGCTAATTACCGTGAGCTCTCTGTTGCAGTTCGCATCTGGGATGTGCGGCCGTTTGCCCCTAAAGAGAGATGTGTAAAGATTTTCCAGGGGAACGTCCATAATTTTGAAAAGGTGAGTGTACTGCAGACCGAAACGTGATTGTTTGCAAAACTCTGCTACTCTCAACTTCTCTGTAAATTGTTTTTTAAATTAAAGTTTGAACCAGAAAAGCTTTAATAAGAACTCCAAGAAAGATTAATGCACAAAGTGGGATTCCAATTAAAGCTGCAGTAACAAGATTTCTTTGCTCAGTTCAGCTGTAATTAGCTGTAAATTAAATATTTTCTGCGTTTACTATCTGCTTTGTGCAAAATAACAAGGCACTGGATGTTTCCAGTGATAAAATAAAATCGGTAATTACCATCTCATCTTCTGAAGGGAGATCATTAAAGTGGTGCTCGTGGTATTTAAAGTCTCGTGGTGATTTTAATTGCAGTAGAAGGGAATCTTGAATCTTCCTTTGGAAATAGATCTGTGCACGTTTTTTTTTTATTTTAGAATCTTCTGAGGTGCTCATGGTCCCCGGATGGGAGTAAAATCGCAGGGGGATCGGCTGACAGGTGGGTTACTGCTGCATTTCTCTGTTGCCATCAACCCCAAACAGTTTTGCAAGCCTGAGATGGGCTGGATCGTGTCTAAAACTGATCTGAAGACTCAGAGTTGTGTGTAGAGGTGTGAAAACCCGAACAGCCCCCTTCTGTGAGCGTGGCCTGCCCTGATTACGACAGCGACGACTTTATATTGCCTGTGTGTCAGCAGAGGAGCACCACAGAGTTGTAAAATACCGTTATTATTGTCAAAAACTGACTAGAGATCTACATTGCTGCTGATGTTCGATCACGGGATCCAGCACTAGGAGCAGCAGATGACAGGAGTGGGCTTGTTGGGGGACCAGATGCTTGTGAGAGCCTTCTAGGAGCAGGGAGGCGTGTGTAGTGAGG
This sequence comes from Ardeotis arabs, assembly GCA_011801015.1. Classification (NCBI taxonomy): domain Eukaryota; kingdom Metazoa; phylum Chordata; class Aves; order Otidiformes; family Otididae; genus Ardeotis; species Ardeotis arabs. Next base: position 26,015 of record JAAGAY010145702.1, read on the forward strand.
GGTTTTACTGACAGGGATCACAAATACCGGTTAAATTGCTGCATGGCGGCTTGCGGGAGGCACTAGTGGTCTTCCAAGGATCATTCTTGATCCTTCCTTTAATTAATGAGTAAGAAGAAGTAAAGATCTGACTAAATTAGGACATATTGGACTTTTAAATGAGATATTCTGTAAACTGAGGCAACTGAGGAGCGGGACGGGTAGAGGGAGGAAGCCAGCAGCGGGTCCGTGCCAGACGGTGAAGGGCACCGTGAAGGATACCAGCCTCTGCTGGAGCAAATCCCAGCGCACTCTCAGTGACATTGAGACAGGAATTCCTGCAGGCCGGAGTCCAGGGCACGGAGCAGTAGTAATCAGCAAATTAATGAGTTTCTGATAGAGGATAGGGAGAACTTTAGCTCTTGCTGTCCAGATATAGCGGGGCCAGCTGTCGCAGCGAGCGGCTGCGAGGTGACGCTCCTTTCCCGTCCCGCGGGGCGGTGACGGCGGCACGCGTGGTGGAGGGACGCCTGCGAGGGTGCGGCAGATGGGCTGGGCGGCGCAGCGTGGCTGGAGGTCTGAGGCTGTTGGGTTAGTTCTGCAGATGCTGACGTAACTCCGGTCTGACAGCGACTTTGCTGTGACATTGGTGGGGAAGAGCACGCTGTCAGCTCCCAGGGCAGCTTGGACAAGGCGGCTCAAACCTTTCTGCTGTCTCTGAGCTTTTAAATTTTTTTTTGCGAAGGAGGATCTGTTGGGAAAGCAGAGCAAGATTAAACAAACATTTCATTTGTCTGAGTACAGAATAGTTCCCCGGTGATTGCTCTCTCCTCCCGCATTACGTGGAATGTGTGTGCATGTTGGAGGGACAATAACCTGGAATTTTTTTTTTGCTCTTGAGCCTTTCAGAAGGGTTATAGTAAAATCAACTGCCTAAAGTGCTTGCCTGCTTTGCAATACCACATTAAAAACACAACATCAGGCTGCTTTGAGAAAGCATTCAATACAGTTCTTGCCTGCTAGGTAAAAAAGTTGTGCGTGAGGAAATGCTGCTTTAAGTAACATTCGTGACTTAAGTTGCAGGCTTCAATTTTTCTGTTTAAGTGTTTCAAGAAAGGAAGTCAAGAACAGCACCAGCCTGAAAATGAACGCTCCTAACAGAGCAGGTCTGCGCTGGGTTGGTATCCGGTGCCTTCTCTGTCTAGGTAGCAAGTTTTAGAAATGATTCAGGGCTTTTTTTGAGAGGAAAAGAAAAGACGGGCTAATTGTACAAGCCAATCTTGTTCTTCACCTGGTCTGCAAAGCCCTGACAAATGGCAAGGTGAAAATGTGAAGCTGAGGAGCCCACTGTTGGTAGCATTGCCGTATCCTGGGTCGGTCCAGCCTTGGCGTGCGGAGCTCGGGCTGCGAGCGGGGCTGGTGGGAGGGCTGTGGATCCCCAGCCTGTTTGAATCACGCAGGCGAGACGTGGGGATGCACAGTGGCTTTTACCGTGACCTTCCTTTGGAGGAGTGTGGTGCAGTAGATTGATTTCACACGTGTTTTACGAGCTCTCCCCCATGTGCTCACCCTCTGCAGTCCCCTATAAACAGCTGTAGTGCTGCCCCAGGGGCGCGCGGGCAGCAGAGCTGCCCTTCACGCCACACTCAGACAATTATTGCCCTGCAGCTTCCCTTTTCTGCCCCAGCAGATTTCATTTTAGCTGCCAGTCACCTCCTAAAGAGCAAAACGAGAAGGCAGAGTGAGTGTAATCCAGAACTAGCAGCTTCCCCCCAGCCACCAGTTTTTTTTCCAGAGCTGTGAGCCTTGTAACAAATGCCATTTCGCGTGGCGGGGCCGTGGTGTTTGGAAGGCAGGGATGCAGCGTTCCTGTCCAGGTGGGGTACAGCATCACCTCGCCTGGGTTGTAGGATGTTCCTCAGGGTTCTTCTCGTTTTGACACATTAAACCATCCCGCTCACTCCTGCAGATGCTCACCATCACCGGGGTCAAAGCGTCGCTCTGCTTCCCGGTGGAGCTTGTGCGCAGCCGCCACACCACGCAGGCAGCGTCCACGCCGTGAGGGACAAGCAGGGAGCTTGGGCACGGTGTCGTTTACAGCAAGGCACCGTTTCCCCTGCCCTCTGAAACCATTTATACGAGGAATCTGAGAGCTGCTCCGTGCCTGGTGCTCCCAGTTTGTTTCTGCCCCTCAGCCAAGGTGTGGTGCTCGGGCAGGACCTGGCCAGCGGTGGGAGCCCGCGGCGAGGCCTGCGGGAGGTTAATGAAAGGGCTCAGCGCAATCTGATCGGCCCCCTGGTAAACGCTGAGAAGTGGGTCATGACTTTAATGGCCCAGCAGGAAGAAATCCATGTGGAAAGCTGTTGGCTGTGAGGGATTACACCGTAGCGGGGGCTGGGGGAGCTCCGGGGCTCCTCGCTGCTTGCCAGCCAGCCCAAACCACAGGTGACCGCTGGGCTTGCAGGCAGGGGTTGCGAGGGTGAGAACCCTCCGCTCCCAACGCTCAGTTTCTCCCTTACCCTCCTGGGTGGCTGCTGCACTGAGGGTCTGGACGGCCTCACGCTTCCAAATCCCTCTCCGTGCCACAGGGGGTGAAAGGGCTGCTGTACTGCGACAGCAGCGAGGCTTTTGGCACAGAACTGACGCGTTAGCTCCTACCTGCTCAGATGTTTGCTCTTCTGGATTTGGCAGTGTCGCGTTTTGCTCCTGAGAAGCTCCTTGTTTATCCACACCGAGAGCTGCATCTATTCCAGCCCGTGTGGTGAGCTGCTGCCGGAAGAAGCCGTTGGCGTCGGGGGCAGCTGCTTTCCCTTCTCAGATGCCTGCACTCATAATGCCTCTCTTGTAGGTTTGTCTACGTGTGGGACACCACATCCAGGAGGATTCTGTACAAGCTGCCAGGCCATGCCGGGTCGGTGAACGAACTGGCTTTCCATCCAGAGGAACCCATTAGTAAGTCCTCCCCACCTCAAGTCAACTGGAGAAATAGTTTCAAGGCTGGCTGAACTGCTGATCTGTGAACAGCCCCAAAATTGTCTGTGTCCCAGAGTCCTGAGTATCAGAGCCAAATTTGGGGCTAGCAGACTGCTGCCTGCTCCTCTCCTGCAGACAGGGGTTGGGCTGGGTGTGCCCCTGGGTCTTGGGCTGAGTGCGGGGGCTCTGTTTCTGTGTCCTGCCTGGGGGGAGACCTCGGTGGGGGCACCCGTACAGGAGCAGGGTGGCTGGTGGTCTGGGCTGTGGGTGGCCTGTGGGTGGCCGTGAGCTGTGGCTTGGCTGCCGCTGCCTGGGGCTTGTCCAGGCTTCCCAAAGGCTGTGCCGAAAGGTTTTGAGGTACCTCAGTTCAGACATCAGCGGTGTCACCACGCGTTTATCACGTGTGGACAGCGAGCACCTGGGAGCACATCTGCAGCCTGAGGTCTCTTCACTTACCCAAAAGCTGTAGGAGGCAAAGGCAGCCCTTTGCGCGGTGGGTTTTGTCCCCGTTATAGCAGTGTCCTGCACGTGGCACCGCGTGTCCGCGCTGGTGGCTTTTGCAGAACCAGTTTAACCACCCCGCGTTAGCTGGGAGCAGGTTTCAGACCAGTTTCTCGCCCAGCGTGCGGCCCCGGCAGGACTGCAGGGTGCTGCTTGTTCCTATGGAAACGCTTGGCCGGGTCACCGCATCGCTCCGGCCAAAAATTGACACGAGTCAGCCCCGAAGTGAAGCCAAGAGCTGGGCTGTGCCGAGGATGACGGTCTCTGCAGCAGGGCAGTGAGTTATGAGTTTGTTCCTTCGTTATTCATTGCCGTGTCTTGAGATGGGAGGCTGTGCTGGAAGAGCAGAGCGCTCCCTCCTCTCCAGTTTGGAGCGGCGTGTCTGCAGTTGTGTTCTGCTGAGCTCCTCTTTGTCAATCAATCACTCGGCTTAAAATAAAAATTAAAAACCTATGCGGGCGTCGCACGCGAGTTGTGCGACTGATCTCCGTTCACGTCTGCGAAGGTTCGCGGTGTACATCGCTGCACCCGCTGCGCAATGCTCGCCTGCACGGGAGGGTGCAGGGGCAGCCAAAATGTGGCAAGGTGACAGACACCAGTCTGCGAGTTCGCGTGGAAATCCTTCACGTCTCTCCTAGACTCAAATGAAACCGCTGTGGGTGTCAAGAGCGGTGCTTCTGGGCCGTTCTTTTGGCACCCTGGGTCTTGAATCCCCCAGAAAGCCTTTTCTGGGTGAAGGTGGGTCAGTGGCGTGTTGCAGCCGGGTGCCAGCTGCGTTTTGCCTGTTCTGATGAAATAATAAACGTCCTGGCAAGGCTTTCCCGGCCAGCCTGTGCCCTCTAGCGGCGTGCAGTCCCGCCAGCGGCGTCCGGTTCGCAGTTTGAACGCCGCTTGCAATGAAAATAACGCTTCAGGATGCTCGAGAGCGTTAGCAGCGCGTTTATGTGCCTCTCTTCACCGTTTTAATGCTTAGACGTTACAGGCAGCGCGCCGTTACGCCTGCCTTGGGGCAGGGGAGCGGCAGCCACGACGCATAGCACGTGATTAGGGGACAGAGCAGTAATTCTGTGAAGTGTTTTTGGGGAGCAAATGAAATCTGGCTTTCTAGATGACTTACAGCAAGCGAAAGGAGTCGTTCAATTCAAACAGAGCGGTGTCAGTGGAGGTCTCAAACCGTTGTGTGTAATTTTCACATCCTTCCTCCCCTCTCTCTCCCGCAGTACTCTCCGCATCCAGCGACAAAAGACTGTACATGGGGGAGATCCAGTGACGCCGGCCGGGAGAGGGTGGGATTCGCGCCCGCGCAGGCTTTGGTTTACAGAAGTCGGGCTGACTCTCTTCTCGCCGGTGCCGGCCCCCCTCACGCTCGCGGCGGTGGGAACAGGTTGAAGCAGCTTGATGAGACAAGCCGCCCTCTCGCAGGCTGGCGCGTCCGCGTGGTCTGGCTGTACAGCTTTTTTCCAGCCCCCCTCTCTGGGGAGGAAGGAAAATTTGCAATTGAAAGGAATTGGTTTTGGCTGTACCACCAACTGTTAAACCCCTACCTAAATCACTTGAAATCGGTAAAATTTGGTTAAATTCCATATGTGGCTTGTATGTTCCCTGTCGAGTTTCTCTTTGTTTTTTATACGGTCAAATCTGAAATAGATGGCTTTTTACAAGAACTGTGTGGTTGGGATTTATTGTTCTGTTTTACTTTTCTGTGGTACAGTACTAAATCAGGGCCCTGACTCGTACATAACCCGGGGAAACCGTAGACCTTCACTTCAGAGGAGCAGCTTTATTTTTTATTCATGGCAATAAAAATGACCACACTTGAAATAATTATTGGGCTACTGCCGAATCCTGTTTTCATGTTTTGAGTAAAATCCAACCTTCTGCTATAAATAAATGCAAAGGGAGTGAGTTTTCTGTGATAGGCACCGCGCATTGGGTGCTCAGCCATGGGGGAACCGGACCGGCTGCACGTCCCCGCTCCCTCGCCAGGCTGGCAGGAGGGTGGCAGGAGGTGGTGGCAGGTCCCTGAGCAGGTCAGATCCGTACCTCGTACACCTCTGGCCAGCTGCTGGGACAACGCAAGGGTCCCTGCACCCTGCCTCAGCTTCAGGGGAGGATTTGTGGGGATGCTTGATGGCAGATCTTGCCCTGCAGCCCTGGACTCCGCGTCTGGCTGACTCTGCTTGCTGTGCCGCAGCCCCGGGGTTCAGGCTGGAAGGGAATGGGCTGCCCTGACTTTTTTTGCCAAGGCTGAAACGAGCCTCAAGCCCTTGACTGGAGGCTGAGCCTCCGGTGATCTGTGTGAGAACACGCAAGGAGATTCCCCATGCCGCAGGTCGCTCTCTGATAATAATTAACTTGCCATGAAGACTATGTGCTGCATTTCTCTTCTGAATGTGTCCACCTCGGCTTCCAGCCTTTTTTTTTTCCCCCCACTTTTTGATTTGCTGCCTTGGCTCAGATGGTATCGGGCGTTTCTCACCTCTCGCTGCCTTTCTGCCCCATCCCAGGGCTGCAGTTCAGCTGGGACGATGGAGCGCGGACACGCGACGCTGCCACCCCAGCAGTGCCGTGCCGTAGGGCTGTCCTGCGCAGGCTTGGCCGGCGTTTGACCAGGAGGAATCTGGCTGCAGCCCCCAGGTATTTACGAGCTGGGAAATGGGTACAATTTGTGCAGTGAAAGGGGAAGAAGCGCAGGGAGCTGAGAGTGAGCTGAGAGTGAGCCTGTCCATGCTTTCCCTGCTGTGGGCAGAAGAGAAAAGGTGGAGAACTTTGGGCCAACACAGACTCATCAGCAGGGAAACGTGGCTGCGCGTTCCCCGGGAGGCAAAGTGCTGTCTCCTGGGCACGGGGAGTGGCACCGTTCCTGGTCCCCATCCCCCGGGATGGCTCCTGTCCAGGCACTGTGTCCTTCTGGCAGCAGATGGCTGCAGGCTGCCCGCATCCCTCGGGGACACGGAAGCTTGCTCAGCGTGTGTTTCTCTCGGAGCCCTTGGGGCTGGAGCAGAGCTGGTCTCGGTGATGGCAAAGTGACTTTGGGTGCAGACAGGGCGGGCTGGAGAGCGTGAATGCGTTTAACTGTCAGGAAACCATCGACCCCAGCTGTGCCTCCTTCGCTGATGCCCTCCATCCAGGGGCTGATGGATTCCAGCATCAGGTCTGAATGCTCACACTCAGCAGAGCTCCCGGTTCGGATCCAGGGAAGATCAGCTTCACCAAAGCAGATCTGGTCCTGGTCTACTGCCAACATCCACCTCCCGTCATTCCTCCAGTTCCCAGTGGGAACGGCAGGCAGGAGCCTGCAGGAACGGCTGCTGCAGCCCCGGTCATCCCCGTGACGCTGTCGCTGCCCCCGACAGCCGTCTGTCCCCACGCGGGGACCCGTGCACGGCTGGAGCGAGGCGTTGGGGACGCGATTGTGGAGACACGAGAAGACCCATCACCAGATCACGGTGAATGAATGACTGCGAACGCAAACAAATCACCCTTCAGCTGAAGAGGCGGGCGGAGAGAGCTTGGAGACGGGGAGGAAGATTTATTTTTAACTCTGCGGAGTATTAAATACCGTGCCCTGGAACGCATGTAAATGAGAGCTGGGACTCCAGCCCAGAGGCCGCGATTCGGGATGGCCCTCCCCAGAGCCGCTGGCGTGGGAGCCCTGTGCCCTCACTGAGGGCTGTCAGGCAAGGAGGGTGCCGGCGCGTGGATTTAGGGCTTAATTAGACCCCGTTCTAATCCTGGAGGGGTTCTGGTTTTATTTGAATATATGCCAAGTGCCAGAGGGAAGAGAGGCTCTGGGGCTGAGCAGGCAGTGCCAGGCTGATAGCCCTGCAGGTTACTGAATCTCGCTTGTTTAAAAGAAGGAAAAAAAGTTAGTGGGTTTTTTTTTTCCCTAATTCCCAGCCCAGGAACCTGCAGGGAAGCCAGGGAAGGGCGTCTCTCTCTCCCTACCCCGAGTCCTGGAGGGTTTTGTTGGGCAGCGGTTGCTGGGGGTCCTGCAGAGCCTGGGGGTTCCACGCAGGACGCTCAGCAGCCGGCAGCCCCCAGCGTGGGGCAGCGGGGGCTGGATGGATCCGCAGCCCACCCAGGGGCGAGCGGGTGCCACCCCCTATGCCCCCAGACACCCCTCTGTCATGTCAGCACGGGTGTCCGTGGAGCTGTGACCCAGATCGGGGAAATGATCCGGATTAACGCTAAATCCCCTCGTCCAGAGGGAGCAGCGGGGCAGAGCGAGCCCGGCGCCAGGGCAGGTGGCCGGTTTGCTTCCAGAGCATCTCCCCGCTGCAGGCACCGCTGCCCCCCGAGCACCGGCAAACTCACCGCAGCAGTGAGCACCCCGCCCCACTTCCCAGGCAGTTCTTGTGCCCATCCCAGGGCTGCGAGGGAAATCTCTGTTCCTCAGCGCTGAGGAACTTGCGGATCAAATGAGCGTTTGACGGAGGGTGAGGAGGGAGACACGGGTGGGGGCAGCTCTGAGCCACCACTGCCCATTACCATCTGTGATTAGGGCCGGATCCATGCCCACCTGCCTGCGTTTTGGGGAAGTGGGCGACGGATGGGACCGTGTGCCGATGTCCCAGCCCTTAGGGAGAGCTGCAAGGTGATTTAGGAGAAGCACCAACCTGCTCCTCACAGGAGACGTGTTCGGTGGATCCTAACGGTGGCCCTGTCGGGAGAAAACGTGGATTTAACGTCATTTATTACGGGGCTTCCTCGGAGCTGAGTAAGTTTAGTGCTCTGCAGAGCCCAACCGGGGTACGAGAGAGCACACCCGGCCCCGCGTGCCTTCCCCTGGGCTCGCTGCTGCGCACTCACATGCACACAGGTGCAATCATGCAGTTACACGTGCACACGCGCACAGGCACACACGCATCCGCCTGTCCCCACGCGCCGTCCTGGTTCCCGGCCGCACCCGGACAAGCCTGGGCCCCTCTTGGCTCCCGTCCCACGCCGAAGCTGCGCCAGCTCTGGGGCATCGCCGCAGCAAACCTTCTAAAGCATCATCCAAGTGCAGAGAAAATTGTTCTCTTAAACAGGTTTGTTCCTCCGAGGGAGGTATTTGCTTCGGAGATTTCCGCTATAAATTAAATCTGTCCTGCGCTCCCAATAAACGGCCTCCGTGCAACCGAGCCGCTGCTTCCTCGTCTCTCGGTGGGGACCAGGGGGAGCTGGCAGTGACCCTCTGCTGTGGCCCTGGGTGGCTGTCCCCACCGCTGTCCCCATCCCGGTCCTTCCCCCTTCGGCAACGCCAGCATCAGCGAGCGATCCCAGCCGGAGGCAGGCGCGGTACCTGAGCACCCCAGCGTGGTGCAGCGGGCCAGATCCTGCGCTGGGTGCTGGTGATCCCCGCGCTGGGCACAACGGGGGCGTCACTGGGAGGTCCCACCTCAGCCACCCTGGCCTTGCCACCCGCTCTGATTACCTCCCTGTCCTTCCTCCAGCGCTTTTCCCACCTTTTCCCACTGCTGCTCCGAGGCTTCTAATGAATTTTGATAGTTACAATAAGCAAGTGATAATTTCTGAAAGAATGGAAAACAATTATTTGCTCTGTTGGGGGATTAGATGATATTTAGTCTCTATTTAATGGAAAACTAATTAAATTACATGAGCAAGTGAATAGGAATTTTTTGTTAATTATGAATTTTGCAAGCTACAAAGGCTAAATGATGATGGATTCCGTAATCTGCTGCACTTCTCGCTAGACGCCGAGATAAGATGACAACTGGGGAAGAACGGCGTGAACGCATTTTAATTTCTGTATCGACTCAACAGCAGCCGGCTGAACGGCGATCCGTTAACGGCGATCCGCGGGCGCTGACGTTGATTGGCAGGCTGGCGGCTAATTATGTTAAAATTGGGGGAAGGTTGGTTAAATAGGTGGGTGGTGATTGCTGGAGGTGGTTGGGGAATCGCTTCGGTTTGGTTTGCCTGGCTGTGGCCCTTCCCTTGGTCCCTGTGGGGCTGGGGGGGCGGAGGATGCCCGGGGTGGGGGGCGACACGAGCGGCCCCTCGGGAGTCGCTGGGCTTTGGGGCCATTCCCAGGTGAAGCGAGGAGGGGTGGCATCAGGGTCCAGGCCAGCGGCAGAGGGGCACCCCCAGCACCAGCCTGGTGCCCAGATTTGGGCTCCCCATCACAGCATCCCTCATCCCAAGAATGGCCCTGACCCCAGGGCTGGAGCATCCCTGATCCCAGGGCCGGAGTGTCCCTGACCCCAGGATCACAGCACCTGTGACCCTAGGGACGGAGCATCCCTGACCCCAGGGCTGGGACATCCCTGGACCCAGAGCCGGAGCATCCCTGACCCCGGGACCAAGCTGTCCCTGTCCCCAGGCTGTCCCAGCACATCCCAGAGGAGCCGTGTCCACCTGCCCCATCGCAAGGTGCTGGGCTGCACCTCCTCACCTTCTCCCTCACGCTGATACTGCTCTGCCACGCCGGCCGCTGGTTAATTAGGGGCTCGTTAGCACGAATCCCAGAGACCTTCGTCCGGTGAGCAGCAAATGTGTGCGTATCACGGCTCTTCAGCCAAAATCCAGCCACCCATCAGCCTCTGGAGGGACTCATCCTGAGCCAAGTGCAAACCCCATCCCTGCTCCCTGTTAAGGAGAATTACCCAACCGGCTTAATTACACGCGACCCGTGCAAATGATTCGCATGTGTTTACCCCACACTGATTTACATCATGCATCCAAATAAATATCTTTTCTCTCTCACCGTCACCCAGATCGATGGGACCCCTTTGAAGACCAAGAGGTCTTCCCAAAAATCATCATTTTGTCCTGTTCTGATTACGTAGTGCCGTTAATTACCGCCTGAGCAGGCGAGAGGCTCATCAGCCCCCTCGGCTTTGTCTCCTGCCACGTCCCCGCCGGCCTCTCCTGGGCACATCCCCGAGCAGAGATTCGCTATGAATTTGCCCCAAAACCTCACATTCTGAATCATCACCAGGCCCAGACAATGGTTTCAGCCCAAAAGAAGGCAAAAAAAATCAACCCCAAGAGCTCAGGAGGAAAAGAAGGGGGGGGGGAAAAAAAAGCAGCCAACTTCAATGCCAAGGCTCGGGGCTGCAGAACGGCGATGTCCCCTGCGTGTTTTCTGTTCACCCAAAACCTCCTTTTTTCCTGGTTTTGCCTTTTTTGAGCCTGGTTTGCCCTGCACCAGCTTTGCTTCTCCTTCTCCCAGCTAACGCTTTGCTGGCTGCGCTGGGAGCATGGCTGAGGCTCAGCCCAGAGAGGGGCTATTTTATTTTCGGGCGCCGTTTGGAAATACCGAATAATTCTGGTGACAGGTGTAAGTGTCCAAAGTTCCCGTGTCCCGACAGGCACCTGGCTCTCCACGGCACGTCCCTGCCTGTGGCCGAGGAAGGGGAGCAAAACTTGCTGGTGGTGTGACTTCTTTCTGTTCCAGAATTTTTTGGAGGGAAAAAAGGGGAAGAAAATAAAAAACCACCAATCTCTGTGTTGGTTTCCTTGAGCGAAAAATAGACATATCAGTTTAGTAAAAAAAAAAATCCTATTTCCATGTGTTCTGTTTATACCTCTGGCAGAGAGATCTCTCCCCAGCATAAGGATCCAGGCATTTTTTGAGTGAAAACATCCCTTTTTGGTACAAGGTGATGATTTTGTGTACCTGGGGAAGCAATTGCCATCGCAGTGGGTGTCGGGGAAACTGAGGCCCACCAGGGCTTGGTGGCAACTCCGGGTGCCCATCAAAGCACGGATCTTCACAGCTCCCTCCCATCCTCACGAATAAATCGCGTGTCCCTGGTTTAATTCCCTCTTCGTATTTCCTTTGTAGTTTTGGTCATTTGGGTTTTTTCTTGGGGGAAAATAAAAAAGCCAAGGGTTGTGGGGTCTGGAGGGTGGTGGGTTGCGAGCGGAGGAAAAGACAAAATGTTGGGCTCATTTCCCATCCACTCGCAAATAAAGTTATCTCCTCGCCTTCTCGGGAAGCGCTTGACATGCTATATTGACCTTTTTTAATCTAAAATTGATTCCTCATGAAACTCCACCTGGTTGAGAGCCAGGCAGGATCTCGGCACCATTGTACTGGTTTTCATGATTTCACAGCGGGGCGTTTCGCCTTTCTCTGGTGTTTTTGGAGCTGATGGGGAGGGCTGACCCACATGGATTTGCCCAGCCATTGCCCATGAGATGCTACGGGGTGGTTGGGTCCTCATCTTTTTTTGACCCGTGGGGTAAAACCGGTCCCTCTGCTCCATGTTTCTGCTGTGCCTAAATCCCATGGTTTTTGCATTCACGGAAGCCAAGCATTTTCTGCAAAGCTCCGTCCTTCAGCCATGCGTGGGCCTCCCAAAATGCTCTTGGGAGCAGGGAACAGCTGGGAGGGAGAGAAATTCCCACCATGGAGGATGAAGGAAGAGCTCCAGGTGTGGTCGCTGGTTCCGGCAGTGCATGGGGATGTGGGATCTGGCTGGGCCCTTGCAACCTTGGATGGGCCAGGTTAGACCACGGCCAGACCGACACTCGCACACCAACGCATCGGTACGGTCGCAGCCCCTCGGACCCCGTGCAGAGCTGCTCTGACACCTAAGAGCGCGTGGGGCTGGTTTAGGAGCTGCTTCCTTAGAAAAATCAGGGCTGAGGATTGAGAAATCCCAGAACGGAAAAGCAGTGAACCGTTCCCGAGTCCTTCTGCTGGGTGGCATTTCAGGAGGAGGTTTCTCAACCGCTGGAAAAGCTGCATTCCAGTTGTTCCTGGGCAGATGTGCGCTCGCTGATCCCCCTGAAGATGCACTGTGAAAAAAAAAGAAAAAAAAAAAAGAACAAAGGCGAGGCGTGCGTGGCGGTTAGGGGCCAGACCCTGCCAGCTCTGTCTGCACCCACCTCCTTGCCCAGACCCGCTGGATTCCAGCCTGCGAGCTCAAAGCCGCGTGGGCTGGCTGCAGTCTGGAGGGGAAAATAATAACAGTAATAGTAATAATAGTAATAATAATAATAATAATAATAACAACAACAACAATAATAACAATAATAATAAACCTGCGATTACAAAGACAAATACTGACAATAAGGAAAGGCGGGCGCGATCAGGAGCCCAACTGCGGCGAAGGGGCCGCGCTGCCCGGAGCCCCCGGAAGCCGCCAAGGGCTCGGCGCGGCGCAGCCTCCCCGGCCTCCCCTCCGCCCCCCCCGGCCGCGCCGCCCGCCGGGCCCCGCCGGGAGCGCGTCTCGCCTTGTTC
>JAAGAY010145702.1:38686-52469 GCA_011801015.1 Ardeotis arabs
AATCCAGTCAATCCAGTGCTGGCCGGAGTTGCGGCTGGGGAGATGGATGCGAACCAGTTCCCTGTGCTGTCAGTGCCCAGGGATGCGTTTCCAGCAGGTGTGAGCTTTGTTCCCAACTGCCAGCTCTTCCCTCCGACTTCGCTCCCGCCGGCGCTTTCCCATCCCAGCGCCTGTTTCTTGGGGTACTGGTCCCCCTAATCGGGGCAAGAGGGGAAACTTGCAGCCGCTGCCAGCACTTTGTAAACTCTCCTGCTTTGGAGCGGGACCCATCTGCCCGCAGACGTGGGGACGCCGGGATGGAGAGGAGGGAGACGTTTAATTTTGATAGGATTGTCGGTCTTTGTAATAATTAGGTGCCACGCTTGCCGCCGCCCTCGAATCAATCTTCATCAGGCTGCTGCCGGAGGAGCAGGCGAAGGCAGCGCGTGGGGTATTCGGTGGGTTTGCTGCTAAAACCAGCGCCGACGAGGTCGCGATTAATTATCCCGGCCGGGTGGTTCGTTAACAGAGAATTGGCATCTTACAACTTGCCCCTGCGGCCATGCCGGGGCTCGTCGCGGCGAGGAAGACGAGGAGGGGGTTGCTGAAATGCGTGGCGGTCAGCTCGCGATGTCCTCGGGCACTGGGGAGGGAGCCATGGGGCGGATGGAGGCGGCGATGGAAACGGGCTCCGGATCCGCTCGGGAGCTGGTGCTGGCATCCTGCCGACGGGCGCTTTCCTCCCGGCGGTGCTCTCCTTCATTCGCCGTCCTTCGTAAGGCGGCGAGCGCGGAGGGGTCCCCAGCTTTGGGTAGAGAAGGGGGGACTGGGCTTTCCCAGTGGGACGTGGGAAGCGTTGAGGCCGGCACGCCGAGCCCATGGGAGACTCATCCCCAGCCTCAGGTCCCACTGTTCCCAGCGGGAATGGCCTGTTGTGTCCCCAGCTGTCTCCCAGTTCTGTCCGTAAAGTCTTGCTTTGCGTTTGGCTCATCTTTCCCCGTATCCAGGATAAACCTGATGGGTGTTTTCCGGGTGTGTGGGAGTTTCCTGGCTTTCGGTCGCTTTTGTTTTTTTAGCACTCAGCTCCCAAAAAAAGGTTTGTTGGTGTTTATTCCCGAAGATATCCCAGATCCGAGAGGTTTTAATCTCTTTATTTTCGGGGAAGAACTGAATCAACGCGAGCTCCCGGGCTGGGAGAGCAGCTCCTGCTCGCTCCTGGAGAAACTTTGTGCTGCAGATTGGGGTCAGGCTTTCCTCTCCCCCCACCCCCCTGTGTGTCCTGATGCTGCTGGCGTCTCCAGAGCCTTGGCTCCAAAACTGTCCCTTACCGGTGGCCTTTCCACCACAGGCTCACCTCGTGTCCCAGCCCATCCCCTCCCAGCCTACGGGATGCTCTCCCAGGCTCATTCCCAGCTCCGTGGACAGCAGCTTGCTCCCCACCCCCAGCACCCCGTCCTGCAGCGGTGGCACCCACCCACCCGAAGGGGGAAAAGGTGCCATTGGGTGCCCCGCCTGGGGGTTGGGTGGGTCTGGGTGCCCACACACAGCCCTGGGTGCCATCAGGGTGTCCTCTTGGGTGACCAAGGCCAATATTCATCCCCGAGGTGGCATGGCCGGCTCATGCAGTGCGGAGGTTTGGGAGGGGACGATGCGGAGCAGGGATAATGCCGGACCCCAGCTCTGCTCCTCTTCAGCTGCTCTGTGCCACCCCCGACACGGGGATGGCACCGCGGGGTTCGTGTGCCCCCGTCCAGGTAGCTCCAGTCCTGGGCCCTCTGTACTGTGGTGGGGGGACAGCCCTGCTCCCAGTGACCCCAGCCACTGGGGCTGAGGTTGGACTGGTGTGTGCTGGGGCCACCTGGGAAGCCATGCCCTATTGCTGCGGGGTCAGCTTGTGCCGATAGCGGGGCTACCCAGTGAGCGCGTTGACTCGCTGACCCTCACTGGCCAGCCCGTGCCTCAGTTTCCCTTCAGTGAAGCAGCGTGGGTGAGATGCAGCCTGCCCTGGGGTGATGCCACCATCTCCAGCTGGTCCTCGCTGCTGGGCCACCTTCCCACAGCTCCCCGGGTGCCGCCGTCACCCCATGGGTGCTTTCTCACACCCCTGATATTTGCAGCCTGGTCCTGGGGGATGTACCCCTGTCCCTTGTCCCCTCCGGACACGAGGGATGCTCATGGTGGCAGAGGATGCTCCACAGCTGCGGGGTGCCGGGGTGCTGCTGGCACCCCCTGGGCACAAGGTCCCCCGTGCTGGGGTGAGTCCCCCACCCCACAGAGCCCAGGCCTCGCGGCAGCCGTTGCACCTGAACTGGTTTGAGAAACTGGTTTTCAGGCCATGGCACAGTGGGGAGCCAGGGCAGCCGCTTTGGAGCATCCGAATATCCTGCAGGCTCCTCCGTGGCTTGGCGAGGAGCGCTGCCAGGGCTGGGTGTCTCTGTTCCCAGGGGACACCCAGCACCCACCAAATTTGGCCTCCATTTATTTTTTTTTTCTCCAGAAAAACCCCAGGGATCCGGTTGCCACCCACTGGCCCTGCCCCACCTCGTGAGGGGCAGCCGGGAGGTGTTTACGCTGCTGAGATGGGGTGAAATCCAAACTCTTGGGTTTAAACTGGTCTTCCACATCCTCTGGGGAACGGAATAACTGTCTGGGGTGGCCTAGTAAAGCTTTCTCCGGGATGCCTGGTGTTGTTGGGAGGATTTGTCTTTTCTTTCTGTGCAGATGGGAGCTGCTGAGGTGGGTGGATGGAAGATGAACGCAGAGGTGATGCCGCCCCGCTCGCCACTGCTAGCACGGGCACAGGGCTGCGAGAGCCACGAGCCGCAACTCTTGTTAACTCTGAAGCCTAGTGATGTCAGTTGCAGATTAGGACAGCCACGCTGCTGCAGGCAGAGGTTGCATATATGGGATATCCCAATGTGGGATATTGGGATGTGGACTGCTGGAAGCTGGGGTCTGGCTGCTGTCACACACCCCTCGGCCGTCCCGCTCTGTACCCTGGGGCCGTGCTCAGGCGCTGGCGCAGGGCGGGCTTGCATAGGGGGCTCCTTCTCCATCCAAAAGTGGTCACCCCATCGCTTTCCCCTGCCCCGCGGGGCTCACGGGGGGCGGGATGCAGCTCCAGCCCCAGAGGTGGATGGGGACGGGAGATGCTCAGCGCTCCCACCTGCGCCTGGCAGAGCTCGCTGTCGCTCCAAACCAGGATTTCATTTCCTTCTTTGTTCCTCTCCTCTCCTTTAATTGGCTGGAAAAGCGAAGCTCGGTTGGCACCTCCCGCCTGGCTGAGCCTACCGGAGCCGGACTGGCGTGCGGTGCTATGCCATGCCATGCCATGCCATGCCATGCCATGCCACGTTGTGCTGCACCACACCAGTGCCACACCAGTGCCACACCATGCCCACACTGGCATCCTTCCTCTCGCAGCCCCCTGGGGCTGGGGTGCAGGGAGAGGGGCTGTGGGTCCATCCCATCCTGCCCACCCGAGCTGTGGGGTTCGCACGGGACACTGAGAGCCTCTGGGATGTGACTTCCCCCTCACTGAGCCTGGAGAAGGAGCTAACGGGGTTGGCTTCACGAAGGATGGGCAAAGGGAGAGGACGGTCCTATCCCCTGTGTCCCTCAGCCACCCACCAGCCCCATGTGACGTCCCCTTCCCCAGCAAGACCCCACTGCACCCGTGGGCTCTTCATGGCCCTTCCCAGCCCCATTGGCCTGATTTTGGCCGCCAACCCTCCGACTCCGGCACCGAGTCAGCCGCCTCCAACATCTGCAGCATCTTTTGTCCTCGCGCGGTTCCCATCGTGGCCGATCCCCAATGCAGGGACAACGCGGGGACAGCGGGGCCAGAGCTGCCCCCGGCCGCCTTCCCACCGCCCGGAGAAGGGGGAAGGAGCCCGGGCTGAACTCTGGGTGGGGGTTTTCAATTACACAATTAAATGCACAATTAGGTGTAATTACCCGCGCTCAGAAGGCGCGACTGCTGGTAATGGGCATGTAATCTACTGCAGGCGCTGTTTGTGCTGCTCCGCTCCGCTCCCTAATGATTATGGAAAGCTTTCACATTTGCATGGTTGCCATGGAAATGGGGGGCTGGCGGCGGCATCGGGGATGGCGAGCCCCTCATCTCCCCGCACCCCATCTCCGGGGCTGGGGTGCGATGGGTGCGGTGATGCCCCCGCACCCTGGGGATGCGGTGGGTGCCGGCGGTGGAGGGATGGAGATGCGCCCAGCAGCCCGAGGCAGCCCCGGGGTGGGGTGAACTGCGTGTGTGAGAGGCTGAAAAACCCCAGCCCTGCTTGGCACCTCCCCGCGTGGGCACCCCGAGAGCCGCAGGAGGGACCGCGCGGTGGCCGTGGGGAAGCATCCCAGCCCGGCTGGAGCGCTGCGTATCCCCCGGTGCATCCCATCCACATCATTCCCATCCGAGCTCCGCCTGAGAGCCGCTATAAAGGTTTATCGGTGCGCGTTTGGGAAGGCGGAGCCATACAGCTTGCAATTAAAACCGTGATTAAAGTGCAGTACGTCTAAATTTGCAGGGCCAGCTAATGCGCCCCCGAGAGTATTAACGAGCGCGGTTGAAGAACTCTCTAAATCATTCGCGCCGGTTTGTAACAGAGCTGGGAGCGATGGGGTCCGGAAAATAAATGTCTCGGAGGGAAAATAGAGGATGAGCCGGAAAGCAGCCTGGCCCCACGGCGAAGCCGTGGCAGCGCGGGGAGGAAAGGCTGGTGCACGGTGTGATGAGCAAAGCCGAGGGGCCGGCGGCCTCGTGGAAAAGGAGCCGCGTCCGGCCAAACTGGATCGTGTCTGTTATCGAACCCCAGGTCTGGCTGCTGGAAGGGACCCAGCGGCCACAACAGTGTTTAGGTGCCGATAAGCGATTTGGTTTAGTCCCAGGTGGCTTTCAGTTAGGAAAAAAATTAGCGCTATAAAAAATCAATGATGCTCGTTTCAGTAATAGAGAGAAAGAAGCGAAGGAATAAAATCATCGCTGGAGAAAACGCTTGGATTGACGGGACAGCAGCGAGCAGTGGGTGGGTTGGGGGTGGGTACCACGTCCCTGCCAGCCCGTGGGTCTCCCATCCCAAAATATATCGCCAAGACGTCAGGAGGGGACCGGGAAAAGAGATCTGAGGTCGGAAGGTGCGGCAAAGCGGCCTCTTGAGGAGCTCGGTCTCTGTGGCTGGGCCAAGGGAGGTGGGAGAGATTCCCAGTACTGCCAGTCCTTAAAGCTGGAGAAATAAGGCAGCGAGAGTGGGGTTTGGGGAGAAAAGCAGCTTTTTAGCCCCGAAGGTGATTAACCTCTGGATGTGATGGCTTCTCCCCGCTTGTCCCAGCCTTGATGCCGGCGGTCAGCTCTGTGCAGCCGCGGGGGACGCAGGGGACCGTGGGGACGTCCCCGCGCCGGTGACGAGTGGTTGCGTTTGGGAGGTGCCGAGCGCCCTGGGTTGCGTATCGGCAGCGAACCGGTTGGTTTTGCTGCGGGAACCGGCTGCTCGTGGATCGATGGACATCTTGGCCGAGCTTTATTTGTTTGCAGACTGGGAGCCCCAGGGGATGCTCCCCCCCCACCGGCCCGTAGGCACCGGTGGCTGCCACCACTTTCTCCTCCCCACTGTTGGCTCCTCTCCCCTCAGTTTCTCTGGAGAGAAAGCACAGGGAGGACGTGGAGGGGCTGAGTAACTTAGCAGGGAGAAGGGTTCGGGGCTCAAGTGGTTCAAAACTCAATTCCTCTGTGGAACTCGGAGCCGGTGCTGAGCCCGCAGCGCTGCCAGCTCTGCACTGCTCCTGCTTCACCCCCAGATGTGGATACAGCCATGGGTTACGGCTGTTGGGAGGATGCTGGGTGCGATCAAAGGGGAACCAGCGTCCTTCTGATGCTCCGGGGCCCCCCTGGGATGCGGCAGCCGTCGCTGGGTACCGAGGCTTGGGGATGTCCCTGTGGAAGGGGGAGAAAATGGCCAGGAGCACGCAGCAGGGATGAAAAACCCCCAAAACCCGAACGTTCTCATCAACGCTGCCCGCACAGCTTAACGGCTCCTGCGGCGGCGGCCGGCGCGATGCGGGTTATTGCGTATTGATCGCTGTGGCGCCCGGCCAAGGCGAGCGGCAGGCGTGGGCGGCTTCTGACCCCTCTCGTCCCGGTGGGCCAGGCTATGTCCCCATCCCTCGTCCTCCCGGGGGATGTCCTTGTCCCCATCGTGTCGTGGAGCTGCTGCAGGTTTGGGCTGGAAGTGCTGGAGCGTTGGGGTTGAGTGGGGAGAAAATATCCTGCCTGAATCCCGGGGGATGCTCGGAGTGGCGGAGAGGCTCAGCATGGTGTCTTTTTTTAATTCCCTCCATTTGAAAGCGGCTATTTATTTCAATTTTCAAAAGATATACGTAACGGCCTGGAAAACTGGAAAGGCAAAGTTGGCAGGGAGCAGCCCCGCTCGTATTTAAACAGGACATGAAACCCCGCGTGGTTTATTAATAACGTTAATAACGGCTCCCGTGTGCCGGGCTGGGAAATTTCACCCGTCTTTGGTTCTTGCTCTGCAGCAGAAGGAGATTTGGGGGAGAAAAAGCCGATTGCCCGAGCGCTGTTTTGCCTGGATGGAGTTGTGGGGGCACAGAGCTTTCCAGGGGCTACTCCCCCCCTCCAAAAAATAAAATCCTCCCCACCACCCTCAGCCCTCCTCCATCAGGGATCGGCTGCTGGGAGCCCACGGGGAGTCGGGGGGCTCGGCACAGGTGCTGGGGGGCTCAGCGTGGGTGCTCGGTGTGTCCCGGCGATGCTGGGGAGGCCTTAGGAAGCAGGAGGGGTGCAGGTGGGCGCGGGGGTGGCTTTGGCGTCTCCCAGACGCCCAAAAGCGTGCGAGAAAACACAAGTATCCAGGGGGCCGCGGTGAATCCGGGGCTGGCGGGACCCCCGGGCTGGGCTGGGGGCTGTTTGCAGCCCGTGGCAGGGACACTTCAGGAATCACCCGAGCAGGGGACTTCCCACGCAGCCCTTTGTCACACGTGTGTCGGTCACCAGCCTGTCAGCAGGGACTCGTCCCCTTGGGGGGACACCGGGGGGTGGCATGGCGGTCCTGAGCATCCTCAGGCACCCCAGCGGGCTAGCGGTGCCAACAATGGCCCGGCAAAGCCACCGGCACTGGCCAAGCTGGCGGCCTGACCGTGTTCCAGCACCATCATCATCCTCCCTGCCCAGGCTGGGTGTTGTCCGACCAGGGGACACAGCCACCGTGCCTGGCCCAGGGTCGCAACCAGGGGACACAACCAGAGGCAGGGCAGGGAGCAATCTCAGGGCTGGCCTGCTGCTTGACTCTCAGGCTAATTACCTTGATTAGGGCTAATTAGCACTCTGGGTCACTCTGATCCCTTCCCATAACCAGATCAATAGCACAGCCCTTTGTCACCGCGGGTGCCAGGGGCAGAGCTGGTGTCCTGGGGACACGGGGAGCCGGAGAGGAGCCTTGCTTGGTCTCTTGGTGGAGAAGAACAACGTGAAGACCTTTGGTGGCGGGGATCTGGGAGGCCAAAGCGCTGGGGGTGGCCTGGCTCTGCATTGGAGATTGTCCCAGTTTGGGGCTGGGAAGGGTTGCTGGGAACCTGGGATGTGTCACTGGAGTGGTCCATCTCTGCCTGGCACCTCGTCCCCTGGGCACGCTCCTGCCAGCCCCAGGGACACCCTACCCAAAGCCCCGAACTGGGAAACGTCCCAGGGGAGGGTGCTGCAGTCAGGGTGGGAGTGGAGGGTGCTCGGGGTCATCGTGGAGGATGCACAGGGTGACCATGGAGGATGCTGGGGGAGCGGAGGACGCACAGGGTGACCATGGAGGACGCACAGGTTGACCATGGAGGACACATAGGGTGACCATGGAGGATGCTGGGGGAGCGGAGGATGCTTGAGGCGAGCGTGGAGGACAGCTGGGGTGGGAGAGAAAGATGCTCAAGGTGCGAGTGGAGGAAGCTTGGGCAGCCCGGCGAGGGACGTGGAGGCTCACAGGACCCCGTGGGAAAACCTGCCCGCTCTCTAACGGCTCAGATTAATGGTGGTGCGCAGCCATCGCCCGCAAACGGCCGCCTGGGCGTCCTTGGCCCAGTCCCCTCTAATCTCTTCCGCACACACATCCCCCTCCTCCTCCACTCCACCAAACGGCCGGGAGCTGCGGGAGGCCGGGCAGTGTGGAGGTGCTGGCGTGGCCGTGGGGCCCCCGCTGCCTTGAACTGCACCCCCCAGCCCCAGAGAAGGGACCCAGCACCCATCCTGCGAGTGCGGCAGCCGGGCGCGGGGTGAGCAGCTTTGCACAAACCCTTTGCAGGCTCCAGTTTGTGTTTTGTCTTCCCTCCCCCCTCCCTATTTTGGCTCAGGAACCAGCCCTGTCCCCCTTCCCCACTCTGGGGGCACGGCATCCCCATCTGTGCCTCCAGGGACCCCCCAGTCCCACTCCTGTTCCCCCCTCTGCCGCCACTCCCAGTCCGTCGGAGGCCGGTTGCCAATTCCCCTCGCCAGCTGCCGAGACGCTCAGGCGAAGCCGTCCTTCCCTGGCCCCTTTTTGGGAGCATCTGGTGCAATTTTCCCTCAGCTCGGGGAGGTGGGGGGGGACACACACACGGCAAGGGCCGGGTGAGGGGCACTGGGGTGGCCCAGGGTTGGCACGGAGCCCCCATAGTGGCGCGGGGACCACTGACGTGGCAGCTGGTGAGGCAGTCGGAGTGCAGTGAGGTTTGGGGGGGGGTCTGGGGGTGCCTGTTCGCTCCCCAGGGCTGGAGGTGGCACTGGGGGTTTGCTGGAGGGTGGCACGTGCGTATCGGTGGCAGCATCCCCCTGGCACTGGGGGCCCCATAGCTGGGGGTGCCACAGCGGGGACATCGCGGGGACGATGCTGCGGGGCTGGGAGCGGGTGCAGGCAGGGGGGACAGTCCCAGGGGCTGGGGGTCCCCGTGCCCAGCCTGGCCGTGCCACCGCAGCCCTGGATGTGGTGACATTCCCTCTGCCTTTGCTCCTGGGGGCCACCCAGGGTGCCACCCCCCCCACCTTTCCCCTGGGAGGGACACGGGACAGGGCCCGGAGGGACGGGGGAGCAGGATCTCTGCTGGGACCTGTTTTGCTCCCTCCTGGGCATTCGTATCACGTCCCAGTGACTCCAAACCAGGGTTTAATTTGCCAACAGGAGGCTGGTATTGTTACGACCCACTTGATAAACACCGATTGATTCTGAAAGGCTTTATTTATATATTTTTTTTCTTTTTTTTTTTCCCTGAAGCTCAACAGGATGCGTGGGTGCCAGCAAGCGGAGGCTGGCTGGGCTTGGGCAGGTCCCCACCGTCCCTGCCCGGACACCCCTGTCCCATCCCCGGGGCCACCACCTTCTTCGGGCTGCGTCTCGCTGGATTTTGAGGCAGCCCCTCCCAGGGCTGCTGCCCCCCAAGCCCAGCCTGGAGTCGGCTCTGGGCACGGGGCTGAGCCCGGGACGGGTGACGGGCAGGGTGCTGGGGACCCCTGGTCTGGGAAGCGCGGGCCAGCGATGCTGCGGTAAATTCGGGGTGTCCGCCCGTGGCTCCGGTGGGTGTCAGGGGCAGTGTTTAGGGACACTCTCACCCATTTTTGGGCTGGTTTACATCCCATCAGGTGTAGGTCCTCCCTGTCACCCCACAAGCACTCCCACTCTACCAGCCCAGAGATGGGTGCTGCCCCCAGCTTCAGCACCCACAGGGTGCTGCTGTCCTAAACCACCCCCCTGTTCTGGGTGCACCCACGGGAGGGGTGAGGATTTCCATACCAAAATTTGGGAGGAAAACTCATCCCAGCAGCAGCCATGGCCTGGACATAGGCCTGGGGGGGACTCCTGGGGTCCCCCTGTGGGCAATGGGGCTCCGGGGCTCTCCCCGTGTCCCCCTGCTCCATCTCCTCCTCTGCGGGGATGGGGATGCCGACCCCACTAACGACCCCGACTTCGCTAATGCCGCCGCCTCCCGCCTTGCGGCAGCTCCGGGCCCTAATTATTTTTAATCAAGCCCCCCTCAAAGGAGGAGCTGCGTGGCAGAGGCGACACTTGGCAGACAAAGCAAACCCAGCCCTAACGAAGGGGCTTGAATTATACATGGGGCGCGGGATCGCCGCCTGCCCTGCAATTAGCGACGCCCTCGTTAGCAGGGTGGATGGGGGGGTTGGTGTCCCCCCACCAAAGGAGGAGGGGATGGAGCAGGAGGACACAGGAGGAGCCCCAGAGCCCCATTTCCCATGGCTGGACCCATGGTGGGACCCCAAGAGTCCCCCCCAGTCATGTGTCCACGCCACGGGTGCTGCTGGGCTCATTTTTTCCCCCAAATTTTGGTATGGAAATCCTCATCCCTCCTGTGGGTGCACCCGGAAGGGGAGACGGCTTAGGGCAGCACCCTGTGGGTGTCGAATTTGGGGGCAGCACCCATCACCCAGCTGGCAAAGCCATCCCATGTGCTTATGGGGGTAAAAAAACCAGATTTTGAAGGAAAATGTTGGTTTGGGCTGGCCCCGACACCAAGGGGATGGGCTCCCATCCCCGTGGGATGCGAGGGGCTGACGGCCGTGGGGGGTGGCATTGTAGCCCCTGCTCCACCGTGGCGTTGTCACACGTCGCAGCAGCCCAGTGTCACGCCCTGTCATCGAAGGACACGGCCGAGCGGAGCGGGACGGCCCCGGGGCAGGGCTGGGTCCGGCCACGGGAGCTCCCCAGCCACCACCGTGCAAAACCGGGGTTCGGAAAACCCGCCCCAACCCCCTCCCACACACAGTGGGTATCAAACGAGGACGAACCAATTAATAAAAGCAATTTTTATGGCTGTTTAAGAAATCTCTAATGAGCTCCCATCCACAGCAGCTGCTAATCGCTGCGTTTAATAATGCGCCGGTGGTCACGGCACGCTCTGCTCCGGCGCCTGATGAAATCCTCGCCGCGCGGAATGGGAAAGGTGTCGGCGGGTTTAACGGCACCGGCTCTTTCGCTGAAGGAATTGTTCAAAATATTCCGGTTTCTGGTTTTACGAGGCCGGTGTATCCCTTCGGATGCCTCTCTGGCTCTGATACTCTGGTCTGCAATGGTCCTGGGATGCAGGGGGATGGGGCGATGGGAGCGGGCGGATGCTCCGCTCCCGCGGGATCGCAGCCCTGGGCTGGATCACGATCCCGTTGCCGGAGCAGTGGAGCTCTGCTCCCACCCCTGCTCACAGCGATGGTGGCTGGTGGAGGGAATTTAAGGAAAATACCGGATGGGATTGGTATTAAATCCCTCAATAAATACCGCGCAGCAATAATGGCGCCCTGCACAGGCCTTCCCTCTGTGAAGCACCCCAAAAACCATCGTGGGGTCCTTGGGGAAACAGCCGGGTCCCTTCTGTGCCACTCACTGCTGGCCCCGGCTGCTTCCCCCCGTCCAGGTCCTTTGGTGTTTGGCACATGGGAAGATTTATCCTTGTCCCACCAGCACCCATGGGTGCTCTGAGCATCTTCTTCTCGCAGGGTGTTGGGAGGGGGACGGGTGCAGGGTGAGGGATGCATCCAGCCAGGAGGAGACCCCCCCGACCCCTCCAGGAGCCCTGGGCCGTTATTCAGTGTAGAAATAAGAATAAATCTCCCGTTTTCCAAGAAACTCTGGCCCATGAGGGTTTCGCTCACCCGCCAGGTGCCGTGGCTGCCCGTGGGTTGGGGAATCGCCCCGAGGAGAGGGAAACCCCCCGAGTTTATCGTGTAAATCTCTTTTGTGCTGGCAGCTACCTCCTCACAGGCTGCTGGGCAGCTGAATCTCTTAAACCTGTGTCTCAGGGTGGTTTTATCTCGTATTTTCAGGCTAAAAAAATTGGATAAGTGCTGGAAGAAACACCCACGCTCGCAGGGCTCGGTGGGTGCACCCAGTCACCCGTGGGTACCACCTCCAGATGCCCCCTTCATCCCTCCACGATGCAGGAGCATCCCCTCCTCCTCCGAAACAGCTCTACCCTCCCATAAAAATCAATATTTTGGGAGCCTCGCACGGTTTCGCCTCCCCACCGGCTGCCGCCGGCTGCTCCTTTCACGGCGGCATCGCTCTGAGGGATTATTTTTGCTCCCCAGCTCATTAACGGGGTTGTTACCAGGCAGATTTCCTCACCCGATTTTTCTCCTTCCCAGCCTGCGGGTCGTGGGAGGAGGGACCGCCGGTTGCCATAGCGATGCGCTTGGCTTTAATCAGTGTTTCTTTCCTAGGAGAATTGATTACGAAAGGTGTCACTAAATAAGTCAGTAAATTGGATTTTTTTAATATTTTTTTTTTCCTCCCCTCTATCGGATTATATTAACGGCGTCTTCGAGGCGCCGTGTGAGATCCGGGGGAAATTACCTCTTGCTTCTCGCAGATGTCAGGCTAAAGAACTTAACCAGGAGAATTAGCATCGAAATTGCCTGGGGCTTAATCCTTCTCCAAACAGGCTCAGCCACCGGGGGCTGGTAGGGACATCTCGGCCGGGATCCATCCCATCCCACCCAGCACAGCGTCTGGTGGGTTTTTGCAAATTTTTGGAGACTAGGTTGTCTCGCTTCTCCTTTTTCCTGTGGCCCAAAGCTGCTTTTCCTGGAGTGAACGTCTCCTGCTTGCTCCCCATCCCCGACTGTCCCCAGTGTTTGTCTGTGTTTCACCCCTAGAATTTGTTATTTAGGAGGTCAGGCTCCCCGTATCTCTCCTGGTTCCCCATCTTGTTTGCCGTCCCTGTGTGCCCCCCAAATTTAAGCCCAAGATCCCCCAAATTTAAGCCCAGGATCCCCCAAATCTAAGCCCAAGATCTCCCAAATTTAAGCCCAAGATCTCCCAAATTTAAGCCCCAAATCCTCCAAATTTAAGAACAAGATCCCCCAAATTTACGCCCAGTATTGCCTGGATTTAAGCCCTAGATCCCTAAATTTAAGCCCAAGATCCCCCAGATGTAAGCCCCTAATCCCCCAGATCTAAGCCAAACATCCTCCAAATTTAAGCCTAAGATATCCCAAACTTAAGCCTAAGATCCCCCAGGTTTAAACCCAAGATTCTCCAGGTTTAAACCCAACATCCCCCAGGTTTAAGCCCAAGATTCCCCAGGTTTAAACCCAAGATTCCCCAGGTTTAAGCCCAAGATTCCCCAGGTTTAAACCCAAGATTCCCCAGGTTTAAGCCCAGGATCCCCCAGGTTTAAGCCCCAGCTCCCCGCCCAAGCCGTGCGGGGCAGGACCAGTCCTCCCCTGCAGTGTGTGGGTGGCTCCGTCACCGTTGAGCATCGAGCGTTCCAAGGCTCTTCCTTGCCCGTCGGCGAGGGCTTGGGTAGGCGGCGAGGTCTCTGTGCGCGGTGGGGGATGTCCCCTTCCTCGCTGCGTCCCACGGGTGAACCAGCACCGGAGGAGATGCCGGCCAGTCTGGGTGCTCTGCCCAGGTCAGGGATATGGCTCCGCTTGGCATCTCCGGACTTGCAGGGAGGAAGTCCCCGCTCTGAGCAATTCCTCATTTTGACTTGTTATTTTTGGAGGTTTTTTTCTTCATTTTAATTAATTCTCAGCCTCCCAGTGACCGTGCTGCTCATGTGCTATCCGCTGTGAGTCTCGGGCGTGACAACGAGCCACAGCTCATTGTGGCTAATTGAGGTGCTTGATTAATCCCGGTTTGCTTTATCCCAAAGGCTGTTTGGTTGGAGCTGGCTTTCACGGGGGGATGGTGCCGATGGTTTGGAGACAGCAAGTGCCTCCAAGGCTAAGCTGGGGACTGGGAATCTGTGTCGGACCAGGGCAGGGGATTATTTTCTGTGGAATGGGATGGGATGGGTGGGATGGGATAGGATG
>JAAGAY010145702.1:52489-83764 GCA_011801015.1 Ardeotis arabs
GGATGGATGAGTTGGATGGGGTGGGATTGATTGGATGGAGGGATGGGATGGGATGGGATGAATGAGTTGGATGGGGTGGGATTGATTGGATGGATGGATGAGATGGATGGGATGGGTTGGGATGGGATGGGATGGGTTGCACAGGAAGGATGGGACAGGATGGATGAGTTGGATGGGATGAGATGAATAGGATGGATGCAATGGGATGGATGGGATGGGATAAGGTGGAGTGGGATGGAATGCATGGGATGGATGGGATTGATGGATAGGATGGAAGGGATAGGATGGACTGGGTGGGGTGGGATGGAGAGGACTGGTGGGACAGGAGGCTCCCCTGTTCATGCTCCATCCCAGCCACAGCTGGGTTACTCGGGCACGGCACAGGGCTGTATGGCCCCTTCACTTCCCCCTCTGTTTCCAGATGGATTTGCTCCAGCCCGCAGCCTGACTGCTCTGTTTGTGGCTGCCCGAGGCAGCGGGGCCGGGTTCTGCCCTGGCTCCCATCGCTCCCCGGTGTCCATTCCTCCCACAGCCCTGTGCCAGTGGCCATGGCCCACGGCTCCCCTTGGTTTCTCCTCATGGCCCAACTTCAACTGAAAGTTGTAATTCAGAGGTGTTTTCTCCCCCCATCCCTCCGTACCTCAGTTTCCCCGTTAGACCTGCTCTGATGGAACTGGTCACCCTGACCATGAGATCGCTGCCCTGGGTGGTGCCGGGCAGGACTTGGCCCATTTTCCAGGTAAACTGAGGCACAGCAAAGCAGAGCACAGCGTGCGGGCGGTGCAGGATCAGCCCCTCCCCAGCTCTGCAGGTGTGAAAGCACCTCAAGCCCATGGCAATGGGTGGCTGGGTCCTGCTGGGGTTGCAGCCCCGTGCCTCAGTTTCCCTTCCACGACAAATGCCTCCTCGGGCACCGCTGCCCGGTGCGCATCCCCCCCAGGGACACTGCTGGCACCTCCGCACTCCGTCTGATGGGTGCCACCACCCTGTGTCCTCCCCACCGAAGGGACCCCGGAGTCCTGGCCCCTTTCAAGGTCATTGGCACAGTCAGGCTGGGGGGATGCGGAGCGGCACGGCCTCGGGGTTTAACAGGATCATCCCAGCTCCATTTGCGAGGACGCTGACATGGGTTTGTGGCTCCTGAGCGATTCCGGAGGGGATGAAGCAATTCCTCCCAGGAATAAAGCAGGAGGGCATCATTCCAGAGCTGGTCTCTGATGGGCGAGGTGGGGAGTGAGCTGCTTCCACATCCTCGGCTTTGCCTCAGCATCGAAATGGTTCCTTGCTGGAAAAAGGGCTCGGCTCAGCGGTTACAGGATGGCACAGATGTGATCCCGAATTCGAGTTAGAGACGTGATATTGTGTCAGGGTTAAAGAGATGTGATGCTGTATTAGGGCTAAACCACCCTGCTTGGGGGGAAATTGGAAATTTGGAGTGTCTCCCTGAAAAGAAAACTCTATGGAATCCCTCTGGGGGTAGTGACCTGCGGCGGGAGCCAAAGCCACCCAAACCTGCAGTTCTGGGAGCCGACGGGCCCAGCGGTGGCTCTGGGCTTTGTTATAGCAGGTGTAAATCAGGAGGAGCCTGGGGCAGTGACGGAGCGTCCCTCTCCATGGGGCACACCCTGGGTTTCGGCTTTCCCAGCAGAGATTTGAGGGTGGCTCCCCGTGCCGTGCCTCAGTTTCCCTTCCCCACGATGGAGTCAAAATGGGAGGGGGCTGGGTTTGATCTGGTATGTGCAAAGGGCACTTTGCAACCCTTGGGCTATGTTACTGGGATTTTTTATTATTATTATTATTATTATTATTATTATTATTATTATTATTATTATTATTATTATTATTATTATTATTATTATTGCCATTGGCTGCCCTGAGGCTGCATTCCCAGCAGCGGAGCCCCCTCAGGGCTGGATGGAGCCAGGAGCGCGGATCTGGACTTGGAGGGGACGCAGCCACCTGGGTGATGGGGGGCTCCCGGGGGTCCTGGCGATGGGTGCCACGCGTGACCTCACGCCCAGGGGTGCAGCCCTCCCCCGGGGCCGTATCCAGCCCGTGGAGCAGGTTGCCGGCGGGGCGCTCCTGGGGCGCAGCGTCTAGACAAGCGCATCCAGCCGGGACTGCCACCGCGTTCCCATGGCAACGCCGGCGGATGCGGCGAAATGAAATAAATAACCGGGAATAGCGGGAAGGGGGAATAGGCGAGAGGAAGGAAAGCCCATCGGATGGGCGGTGGGTGATGGGGAGGTGTGCACGCCCAAGGCTCTCCCTGTGCCCCCAGCACCCGCAGCTGCATCCTGGAGATCTGGGATGCTGGGAGCTCCTAAACCCAGCGGTGCCGGCATTGAGGGGCAGAAAGGGGCTGCGCAGAGGCCAGAAGCCCCCCAAAACCCGCTGGCATCGAGGAGGGGTTGCCACAGCTGGGGAAGGACCCAATTTGTGCCTCATTCACCCCCTTTTTTGCTCCTGCTTATTCCCAGAGCATCTCCTTGGCCAAGGGCCGCATCCTGCTCATCGCCGCCCGATACCAGCGAGCGATCAAGGCTCAGGCACCTTTAATTTCTTTTCCTCTGCGATTTCACGAAGGCTTTTGCAAGTTGGAAGTAGGTCAAGAACTTGTTTCCAAGTCATTAAATGAAGTCCCTGGCTTCGCAGCGGTGTTTGCACCAACGCGCTCGCTCGCCCTTCGGTTAAATCGCCGCCAATTTCCCCAAGCGGAGCCGGGCGCCTCGCAGGTACCGCAGGATGCAAACTCCTCCGGTGGCTCTGATGGCTCCCCAGGAGCGAGCGATGGCACTGGAAGAGGGAAAATCCGCAAAATGCCTGAAATCGCTTCAGAAAGAGAGGCTGCGGGGGGGTGGGTGAACCTGCAAAGAGGGGTGTTGGTGCTGGGTGGGGGGCTCAGGGTGGGGATGTGGGGTCCTGTAGCATCTTTTGGGCTGGGAGCTGGGCTTGGCTTTCCCTCCTGGTAATGGGGCCAGGATCTGCTGGATGCTGGGAGCCCAGTGCGCTTCGCTAGCCCCAGCGATGCTCCGTCT
The DNA here is from genome assembly GCA_011801015.1 of Ardeotis arabs. NCBI lineage: Eukaryota > Metazoa > Chordata > Aves > Otidiformes > Otididae > Ardeotis > Ardeotis arabs. Next base: position 55,528 of record JAAGAY010145702.1, read on the forward strand.
GCTGCGGGAAACATCTGCACCCCCTCCCCTTCTGGGGACTGACAGCATCAGCGGGCCGGATCCTGCCCTGCAGCCCTGCCGGGGGGGTGTTTTCTCCCTAAAGCTTAATGGTTTTTTGGCCAAAATGCCTCAAAATGGGACATTTGGCCCCAAACAGCCAGGGTGAGCTCAGCGGAGGGGGCACGATGCTCCCACAGCGTTTTCGGATGTGGCCCGGAGGGGAACGTGAGGCGGCGTACAAACCCCCAAATCTCTGCAAAATGCAGCGAAATGAGAAGTTCAGTCCCCCCAGGCCCGAGGCATATGGTGTGCGGGAGGGAATCGCCCAGCTGACGGATAATAACCCATCGGGGGGTACCGCAGCCCCGCGGCGCGGGGGGGGGACGGCGGGGGGGTCATTTCAGCCCGACGTGCAGATGCTGCTGCGGAGATGAAGGGCAGCAGGCAGCCGGAGGAGCAGCCGGCCTCGCCGACACCGGGAGCATCACCCAGCACCCAGCCACCGCGGCTCTGCGCCTCTGGGGGGGTCAGGGAGAGACGAGAGGGAGCAGGAGGGATCGTCCCCCTCCCCAGCACCGCAGCGAGCTCCTGTCCCTCTCCACTCGTTAATTAGTGAGGCTCTGGGGACACAATCATATATTTATATTTTGTGTTGGCAAACATGTCACCCCCATCGCTGCCGAGGCGAGAGGATGGAGCGTGGGGACGGGGCAGCATCGCCTCCCCCGCAGAGCCCGGGAGGACCGGGGGCCACAGCCAGGCCAACGTCCTCGCCCTGGTGACGCAAGTGTCACCTCCCCTGGTCACCGCGTGAGGAGGAGATGGATGAATCATCCCTGCGCCTGCCAGTGCTGAGCGCCGGGACGCGTGTGCCCCGGGGTCACGCGTGTCCACAGGTGGCCGTGTTGTTGCGTCCCCTTGGTTTCAGTGGCAAAAGCGAGTTTTGGAGAAGACTCAAAGAGCCATCTGGTGTGACAGATACCATGGGAGGATCCGCTGCCAAATCCCATTTCCATGAATCCCAGACAGGGTCGTGGCTAGTAGGGGGACTCCAGCTTTCACTGGTGGGGATGGTGGGATGAGGGATGGCCCTGGGCCATGCTGGGACCTCACGGCCCCCCTGCGGACGTGGTGTCCATCTCGCTGGGCAGAGGGAGGCCTTGGTCTCCACAGGTAACCTGTTCGCTGCCGTGTTGCTGAGAGAAGCAGCGTTGGTTTGATCTCAGAAACACACGATGGGATGCAATAGGACATCCTCCCCTCAACATCCTGGACTGTAAATTGGGAAGAGGGGGGTTTCGCGGGACTGTTAGAAAGGTAAAGAATTGGCTGGACGGCCGCTTTCGAAGAGCTGCAGTCAGCGGCTCCGTGTCCGAGTGGAGATGGGAAATGAGTGGTCTCCCTTAAGGGTCCATGCTGGGACCAATGCTATTTAATGTCTTCGTCACTGACACGGACAGTGGGGTGAGTGCACCCTCAGCGAGTCTGCAGGTGGCACCAAGCTGTGTGGGACAGCTGATGCGCTGGAGGGACGGGATGACATCCAGAGAGACCTGGACAGGCTGGAGGAGCGGGCTGAAGTTCAACCAGGCCCAGTGCAAGGTCCTGCACCTGGAACAGGGCAATCCCCAGTACCAGTACAGACTGGGGGATGAATGGGATTGAGAGCCGCCCTGAGGAGAAGGACCTGGCAGTGCTGGTGCATGAGAAGCTCAACATGAGCTGGCAATGTGCGCTTGCAGCCCAGAAAGCCAACGGCATCCTGGGCTGCACCCCCAGCAGCGTGGGCAGCAGGTCGAGGGAGGGGATTCTGCCCCTCTGCTCCGCTCTGGTGAGACCCCCCCTGCAGCACTGCGTCCAGCTCTGGAGCCCCCAACATCAGAAGGACGTGGAGCTGTTGGAGAGGGTCCAGAGGAGGCCACGCAGATGCTGAGAGGGCTGGAGCAGCTCTGCTGTGAGGCCAGGCTGAGAGAGCTGGGGCTGTTCAGCCTGGAGAACGGGAGGCTCTGGGCAGACCTTCTGGCAGCCTTTCGATATATAAAGGGGGCCTACACAACGATGGAGAGTCTTTTTACCAGGGCCTGGGTGACAAGACAAAGGGCAATGGTTTTAAGCTGAAGAGGGTAGGGTTAGACTGGAGAGGGAAGAAATGTTGTATGGTGAGGGTGTTGCCCAGAGAAGTTGTGGATGCCCCATCCCTGGAAGTGCTCAAAGTCAGGTTGGACAGGGCTCTGAGCAACCTGAAAGATGTTCAAAAGATGTCTGTGCCCATGGCGGGGAGAGGGGATTAGATGATCTTTGAAGGTCCCTTCCAACCTAAACCATTCCGTGATTCTGTATTGGAAGTGTTTGGGGTTAGGTTGGACAAGGTTTTGAGCAACCAGATGGAGTGGACGATGTCCCCACCCATGGCAGGAGGGCTGGACTAGATGGTCTTTGAAGGTCCCGCCAACCCACCCCGTCCTGTGGTTCTCTGATTCCAAGAGAGCAAAAGTGGCAGCTGCTGGGCAAGATTTCTGGTTTCATACTGCAGCAGGCCGGAGGGTGGTGGGTCGGGAATGCCCTTCCCGGGGCCCAGCACTGCCTCGCTGGGTCGCAGAAGGGAATTCCAACCTCAAAATACCAAATTTGGTGGGGATGGGACAAGGGGGAAAGTGGTCCATGGTCGCTGCGCAGTCCTCCTGGCACAGGCGGAGCGGGGTTTGTCTCTCCTGTCCTCGGCGTGGGGATTAAAAAGGCCTGGGAACGCCCCACTGAGTACCGGGACAGGTCCCTGGAAGGTGAAGGTGCCGTAACCGAGAGGTGATCTGGGGACAGGTGAGCTCCTTCGCACTCGAACTTGCTGCCAGCATCCCTAAAAATTCCCATTTTCCCCCAGCTCTCCCTCACTGGTTCTCCCTGCCCAGAGCCCCCAGGTTGAGCCCTGCAGCTCCCCATCCCCTCCTGCCGCCGTCCCCAGGGCCGCCGTGTGCCGCCACAGCCCAGCCCCTGCCTCTCGCCCACTTCAATCTCTTGATTAAAATAAAATCATTGCGGGCGCCACGTTCCAATTAGCAGGACTCTGGCACGCGGCCGCCCCGACTAATTGATATGATTTGCTGCAAAGGGAACTTTTGGGGCCGATCGATAAACCAGCGCGTGTTTAATTAAGAGGGAGCCCTACAACTCGTTACGTTGATTGGCTGTGGGTTTATCTTCGTTAGCAGCGGGGTGGTGCGTGGCTCCCGATGCCGGGAGCGTCGAGGCTTCAACGGCAGAGCAGCAGCTGAAAGGGGAGTGGGGTGTTAATGAGGGTGGGTCATTAACGAGTTGCTATGAACGTGGGAAATACCCCTTGCAGGAGGAGGACAGCCTGGGGAGGATGCTCTGAGCTCCACAAGGCACCTGGATTTGGGGGGATTGTGTGCTGCTGGTCCCCAAGTTGCATGGAGGTTTTTTTGCAGAGTGTGCCAGGAGCTCACAGAGCTGCTTGGCCGCGGCCGGGCTTGCTCGTGGATGTTGTTTTGTTAGGGCTGCCGTTGACAAAGAATGGCTGGGGTGGCTGTGTGAAAAGCCTGGGTGTCTCCAAGTTTGCTGCTGGGGGACATCTCACCCCCAGAGGACTGGGCAGGGACGCTCCGGGTGCTGGACCAGCCTGGGGTGGGCAGCGAGCGAGCGCTGAGAAGTGCTTGGAGCAAGCCAGGAGCGTCGCTTGGAGCCGAAGACGATGCTGTCCCAGCCCCAAACGAGGATTGCAGAGCCTCTGCCTCCCGCTCGCCCGGCAGCACAGCCGTGCCTCAGTTTCCCCACTCGTGACAGCGGGCGTAAGGCTCCCGTCCTGCCCTTGGGACACCCTTGGCACTTTGCAGGTGGCGAGTGCCGGGGAGCTGCATCGCAGCCTCGCTGCCTTTGTGCTGGGTTTCCGAATTTTCCTTAACCTTAGGCAGGACCTGATGGGGCTGAAAAAACCCAGGATTTATTGGAATAACGGCACACGCGGAGCAGTATTTTACCTTCCAGGATGGCTCCAGCAAAGCTTTCCGGTGCAGTTAGCAGCCCTCGCTCATCCGTGGGGAGACCACGGTGTTTGCCCCTAATTTCGCCTCTCCTTGGGATGAAGGATTTGGTTCCACCAGGCTTTTCCCAGCTCCTTCCCCTTCAGCCTGCCCTGGCTTGATGGGCTGGAATGAAGGACCCGTGTGGGTGGACACGCATCGCTCCCGCTCCGTGGGGTGCTCCTGGAGGCTCTTCCCAGCCCCGTCCCTCGACTTGGAGACTCCCCGGTACCCAAAACACGCAACCTTCGCATCCAGCTCCCGCTGAGCAGCTCTGTCAACAGCTGCTGGATCGATGGGTGGCTGCAAAACCCCGAGCACCGCGCTCCTTGCATCATTTATTATTTACATTCCTCAATTTAGGAGATTTACGGCCCGCTTGTAAGTATTTCCAAAGGCTGTTTCCTCGGAGAGTTTAAACAGCGTGAAAGTGAATTAAGCTGCAGTGCAAACAGCCTTGGTCCAGGGGCTCGGCTGCTCCGTCGCCTTTAATTGAAACCGGGGTCCTGCCGGCACGGATCCGGCTGATCCTGTCCCTGGGAGCAGAGTAGGAGATGGGATAGCACCGTCCTCATCCTCGGCTCTGCCTCTGGCTTTCCTGCAGCTGGCAGGACAGAGCTGGGCTAAAGCTGGCGTTAATCAGAGCCTTCGCTAAGCCAGTTCTAGGAGTGATGCTTTATGGATGGGGAAACTGAGGCACGGCTGGCGGTCACGCACACGGGTGCGATAGCTGTGCCTCATCCTCACGGAACACTTAGGGAAGGACTTCTGCCACCTCATTTATTTCCCCCCCTGTAATTAGGACACATTAAGCCGGGCTGGATGGGCAGGGGTGCTGTGGGGCCACCCCATGGCCGTTACACCCATGGGAGCTTCAGGGAATGCCAGGAGGGAGCTCCCCGAAATCCAGATCACTGGGAGAGCTGCCAGTGAATGGAGAGGGGATGCAAAGCCCCTTTTCTCCTGCGCTTGTCGGGATGAGCTCTCACTTCTCTGCCAGGATGAGAGTCACTGCGCCAGGAGGGGAAACTGAGGCACGGTGCCGTGGGGAGGATGTGGGGCCCTGGAGCTCGCAGGGTTTATGGGGTGAATCTGGGCATCTCAGAGAGCAACGGGACAGGGCTGGGCTGTCCGAAAGGTAAATGTAAAGAGGTTTGTTTGGTTTTTTTTTGGTTTGCAAGGCTGCTGGAGACACATCTTGCTGCAGCCCTGTCCCTGCACCTTTGGGGAGTGCGGCGTCCGATGCACCCCAAAGTTCCCTGAAAGTTCCCTGTAAAACCATTGCCTCATCAAATTTCCATTTTTTAACCTAAAACCATTGGCGAATGCTCCAGCGCTCCCGCCTTACCTTTGCTACCCCCTTTCTTTAAGCTGATTCCGGAATGAAGAGGGACAAACCCCGGTGGCAAATGGCGCCATAAATGAGCGCTGGGGTAACGGGCAGGTCACACCGGCTGCCGTCCCCGGTTTGGTGCGCCGTGCGATTTGCTAAGCTGCGTCACGTCCTTGTTGATGAACGACAGAAGATACCGATGACCAAAACCTAATGGCGTTAAATGGGAAGGCGTGTGACGAGCTGGTGCGGACGGGCGGAAAAATCACTCGCAGGATGCTGGGGGACCCCGCGCACGGCCTGAGCGGGAGGTTTGCCCTGAAGAAGTTGAGCTCAGGGATAAACCCAGCCTGGAGAGTGATTTTTGGCAGGGTCCAAGATCTAAGCGTTGGGGAAACTGAGGCATGGTGGGTGCTGGTGGGGCAGCAAGCTGGCACCTCCCCACTTCCCTTCTCAGCCCCCGTTATTTCTGATAACCCCCCGCTCGCCGCCACGCGTTCGCCCACCGCTGGCCCACGCGTCCCACAGCCGTTTCAGCCTATTGCAACTCGTTATCCCTGGGGTTTCCTGTTAATTACTGACCGCTTTTTGCCTTTAGCATCCCGGGAGCTGCTGCGGTGACCCGTGCCACCCCTCCTTTGCTCTGTTGCAGGTAGCGGCGCTGGAGAGGCAGATCTTTGATTTCCTGGGCTACCAGTGGGCACCCATCCTGGCTAACTTTTTGCACATCATGGCCGTTATTCTGGGTATTTTTGGGACCATCCAGTACAGATCCAAATACCTCATGATGGTAGGTACCGCCACGGCTGCCGTGCCGCGTGCATTGCTGCCCCCGGGGGTGGCTCAGCCCCAGGTCCCCTCCTGTACCCACACCCAAATCCCTGTGGGTCCGGTGGGATCCGGCGCGCGGGGCAGAGAGGGGATGGACCGAGGGGTGTCGGTTCGGCCCGGCGTGCCCTGACCTGCTCTCTTCCCGGCAGTATGCGGTGTGGCTGGTGCTGTGGGTCGGCTGGAATGCCTTCATCATCTGCTTCTACCTGGAGGTCGGACGCTTGTCGCAGGTAAACCCGCCAGCCTGCCTCCTCTTCCTCCCTCCATCCTTCCCTCCCTCTCTCCCTCCATCCTTCCCTCCCTCTCTCCCTCCATCCTTCCCTCCCTCTCTCCCTCCATCCTTCCCTCCCTCTCTCCCTCCATCCTTCCCTCCCTCTCTCCCTCCATCCTTCCCTCCCTCTCTCCATCCTCCTTGCGCTCCTCCTGCTTGCCCTCCTCCTCCTCCATCCCCTGCCCCACAGCTCAGTCCCCCAAAAAGGGACCCAGAGCCTGTGGGTACCCCCACCCTGGCAGCAAAGCACCCACTTGGGTGCTGGGGGTACGTCCCGGCTGCAGCACCATGCACCCAGGGGTGTCGGGGACGGACAGACAGATGGTCCAGGTCAAGGCGGCAGCGGGGAGGCTGGGAAGCAGATTAATGAGGCTGATGAGTGAGGAATTGCAGAGTGCTCGTTAGTCACTGGTGCTGCCAGGGTTTATGGGGTGCAGAAATGGGACAGCGCCGGTTCCTAACGTGCTGGCGAGGAGACAAAGTGGAGAAGGGACACAGGGACCAGGGATGAGCAACGAGGGGACGGTTTGGGGCAGGGTCTCCAGCAGCTCAGCTGGTGGTGCAGGGATGGACAAGGCAGCGGGGTGGGGAGGAGGACACCCCCCTGCTGCAGATTCCCAATTTTCCTGGGTCTCCCAGGGCTCTGCAAGTGCCGCTCGGCCCTAGAGCACCCAGCAGTGGCAGAAGAGCAGCTGAATGTCGTTAATGGCTTGGGAAACCCACCCGTGGCGATGGGGTGAGGATGTGAGCTGGGCCATGCCTCTCCGCCCTACCCCGGGCTGTTAAATTATTACACAAAAAAAGAGCAAAACTGAACATAGTGATGCTGCATCGCCAGGTGGTCTGAGCACCCTCAGCCACGGCTGGGGCACCCAGCACCCAGCCGAGGTGCTGCGGATGCCGTTCCCTTGCTGTGCTCGGGGACACGGGGCCCAGCTCGCTCTGTGGCTGCCCGCAGCAGGGAGGAGGGCTTCTTGGGGGGGTTCACAAGGCCAAAATCATCTTCCCGTGTCGCTGCAGGTTGTTTGAGGCTCTTCTAAAAAGCTGAAATGCCGGAGATGTGCAGCAGGGAGGGAGGATCTGCTCCCACTAAGGGTTTTCAGTGGAAATCCCTGATCTCTCCGTGATGCTGCTGTGCCGGGACACCCCCTCTTTGTGCTTCCCAGCATCTAAACCCACATCCTTCAGTTTTAGAAACCAAAACCCACTTGCTTTCTATTTTTTCCTCCCCCGCCCACAAAATTGTTTTAATCCCAGCTCAGTGATTTCCTACAAGGGCTGCTCAGCGGGTTTCCCAGCTCCCTGCAGACCCCAGGGCTGGGAGGACTCTCCGCGGGGTGGGTGCTCACCCAGGAGGGTTGCCATCTCCGCCGGATCCACGGGCAGGGGCATCAGCACTGGCACCACTTGTGCCGTGGTGCTGCCTGGGATCACAGAATAGAATCACAGAACGGTTTGGGTGGGAAGGGACCTTTTAAAAGTCATTTTTGAAAAGTTATCCCACCCCGGTGACAGCCCGCGGCCATGCCGTGCAGCGGGGAGGCTGCTGCCTCCCACACTGCCACCTAAAAACTGCCGGAGGTGAAAGAGGGAGAGCCCTCTAGCCTGGCAGCCGGCTTGCGAGGAGGGGACGCGCATGAGCGAGGCCCCCGCAAGGCTCCGCGGGGACAGGGGCTGACAGCCCGAAACAGCAGCGAAGCAGAGAGGATTGCCCTGCATCCCTGGACCGCGCTGGCAGGGTGACGCCATGGTCCTGTCTCTCAGATGGCTGGGCACGGCTGGCAGCATCGCAAGCGAGGGCTTCCCTGCGTCAAGGCCAAGTTGCCGCACTGGTGACCGCTCCGTGACATGGGTGATGTCACCTGAGCATCGTGGCGCAGCTGGGTGCTGCTTGACCAAATGGTCCACGACACTGGTGTGGGAGGAAGCCACAAAGCCTGGGAATGCTGGCTGCAGGCTGGGGAGATGCAGGGCTGCACTGCATCCGTGTGGTCTGGGCGCATGCGATGCTCATGGAGCATCCTTGGATTGGAAAAGCCCATGTTCTGTCCACCCGCTCTGCAAAGAGCCCATCTTCATGGTCTCGCCTCCTCCTCTGCTCCCCTCCTGCAGGACCGAGACTTCATCATGACCTTCAATACCTCACTGCACCGCTCGTGGTGGATGGAGAATGGGCCGGGCTGCCTGGTGACGCCGGTGATGAACTCCAACCTGGCGCCCGAGGACCATCACGTCATCACCGTCAGCGGCTGCCTGCTCGACTACCAGTACATCGAGGTGGTGAGCAGCGCCACGCAGATATTCCTGGCGGTAAGGGCAGCCGCCGGCGCCTTTCCTCCCCATCCCAAATTGCGAAGCAAGAGATGGGGGACGACAGCAGGGACCAGGGTCAGCAGAGCTGCTGTGGTCCAGCTGGAGATGTCCCACCGTGCCATCACGCATCCATGTTATAGCATTGAGGGCGGCGTTGGCTCAGGGCTGGGGAGACAGGAGCAGATGGAGCTCCCAGGGGTGCTGCCCGCCCCAAAACCTGGCAGGCTGTGGGCTGGGTGCTGCAGGAATCGTGGATTTCTCAGTGTAACGCACCCAGGCGCTGCGTTGCCAGAGTGTGAGCTGGTGGGATGTGCTGCTTTTACTGGAAAGGGGGCTCCCCCCTTCCTGGCGGCCGTCTTGCCCCATGGGGAGGTGCGGAGGGGACATACCTGGATGCAAAGCTCCTAAGGAGCTTTGAGAGCCTGTAAGAAAACAAGGCTTTAAAGAGAATTGGGGTCCAGAGCAGCTGCCATGCACCCACCAAAGAGGCACCCAGCGCTATGGGGGGCTCAGCACCTTCTGTGCCGCCGTCCCAGTGTGGTGCCAGCCTGTCCCCCCTGGAACCACCACCCCTGTTCCTCCAGCGCAGCTGAAATCATCCAACCCTGCCGCATCCCAAAGCAGCCTGTGGCCCCACTGGAGATGGGCTCCAGCACCACAGCAGCTCTGATCCTGCCCAGGGTCCCCCGTGGATGCTCCCAGGCACCCACCTTGCAGCACCCACCTCCGTCCCCCCACCGACACCGTGCCGGTTGTGGTGCCCATTGCCCCGATAACCCATTTCTCTGCTTTTATTTTCTCAGCTCTTTGGCTTCGTCTACGCCTGCTACGTCAGCAAAGTGTTCCTGGAGGAAGAAGACAGCTGTAAGTGCTTTTGCTGTCAGTCGCAGAGGGGGGAGGCACGGCGCTGCAAAATGGCCTCGCCTGACGCCGGCCAGCACCTTCCCAGTGCGGCAGGGGATGAGGGAGCAATGCCTGGGCTGAAGGCGGGTGAAGAGATCCCTTTAGTTGGGGTTTTTAGCCCATTTTTCCATCCCCGATGAGGCAGATGCGCTGGGGTGTGATGTGGCACCCGGTACCACCCGTGGTCCCCCTCTGCCAGCCTCAGTGCTGCACCCCGGCCAGGGCTGGGAGAGGATGAGGATGGGGACAGCGAGCTCTCCCATGGGACCACAGCGCTCGCAACCTCCCAGTGCAGGAACGGGACTGGTTTCATCCAACGCACAGGGTGGGGATTCATCCCCGCACCAGCCCACGAAGCGGCTGAGATGGTTCCCAGTTCCCGCACCAGCATCACGGCACCGAGTCCGGCTCCCGTCGAAGCCGGGATGCTCAGGGGTGGATCTGGGGCCAGCATCGCTCTCCCCGCTCTCCCGCTGATCCCAGTCCAGAGCATCTCCTCTGGGACAGAGGCCCTGGTAAATTCACGGCGAATGTTTCTCCTGGTGCAGATCCGGCCCCACGGGGGCTGCGGGAGAGCTGTCCTCCCCGCTCACGTCTCCCGGAGCCAGCCATCGCCTGCCGCCCGCGGCTTGGGGACAATGAGATGGGAAATGTTGTGTCCCCTTGGCCGCCACCCCCACGGCCAGCGGGGCGGCAGGGCCTTCCTCCCAACCTTGGGGTTTTTCACGCCAAAGCAGGGGGAAACCCAGCGATTTCAGCGAAGTTCCACGCTAATTTTTACACAATCTGCATTGCGTTTTCCAATCCCACAGCGATCCCTGCGAACACCCCTCCGGAAGCGCTGAGCATCCCAGCCCCAATTCACCAGGCGGTTAAGGCTGTAGCCATCCAACCGCATGAAATGTTCATCTGCCGTTAATTAATTGGGGCCAGCTGGCAGCTCCCGGCGGCCGACCGCAGGCAGGGATGTGCTGCAGCCGCCGGCGTGGCAAAAGCCACCGCCGTGCGCTCGGCATCGGGCTCTTCCCCCCGCGGCGTCGAAATCAGCGTCCCTGCACCCAGGCACGGCCACAGCCCGGCCCAGGAGATGCCGGGGTTCAGCATCCCCGCGCTTTTCCTCCTCCGCTGCCGCGAAGCGGTGTAGCGGAAAAGGAAAATCTCCGTGTGAAATTGGACACTGCCTGCGGTAATAACTTGTTTCTGCACCCGAGAAGCTGGCAAAGGGGTTTATCTCCCGCCGGCGGCTTTGAAGTGTGTTTGCATTCAAACAAACTTCAGCATTCAATACTTTCAATATTAATGCTGCTGGAGCCCGAGATTCCGATGCGGCTGTTTTAATGGAATATCTTATTAGATTGGGAAATGGGTGGATGGTGTCAACGTTGAGAGCTGGCTGAATATTAAGTCAGGAGGATAGATATGCTGGGAAAACTGGGCTCTCCCTTCGAGCTTCCCGCTGTTTCTTGGACACTCGTGTGCGAACCCACCCGGATCACGCTCCGTGGGGATGGATATATCGGTTTGGGGGAGGCAGGCGGTGCTGTGGCTCCTGTAACGGCTCGGATACCCCGGCCTGGCTGCACGCAGCTGCTGAGGGTCCCGGTCTGGGGGCATGTGGGCTGATTGTGGGAGAAGCTGGGGTACCCCAGGCACCCATCACTCCTGCTGCGTCCAGCCGGGGTGCAGGGCTGGGATCTGCCGCCATGGTTCCTCCAGCGAGCACCCAGGGCTCTGCCGGCCACAGGAGGATGAACTGCCGGGCTGGAAATCGCAGTCGTGAAACCTGATATATTGGTGTCTGCGATTCCCCTAAATGACAGGCCTTAAACGAGATGTAATTCCCCCGTAATTCTCCTTAAATGCCCGCTCTGGAGACAATAACAGGGGAATTTTACCCACTTTGAACAGCCTGCAGCTCAAGGGCTGTTGTGGTGGGGAGAAGAGAGCTGCAGGGATCTCTGCCAGTTGGTCCGGCTCCTTTCCTCCATTTCTCACCAGCACTTTCCTGGGATGCTAGAGAACCTGGGACGCTGCGCTGGCCCAGGGTGCTGCCGGGACCCTGGAGGTTGGAGCAATCCAGGGTGCTGCTGCAACCCGGGATGCTGGATTTCCCTGGGATGCTGCCATGACCTGGGATGCTGAAGTTCCTTGGGATGTTGCTGCAAGCCAGGATGCTGTGGCAACCCGGGATGCTGCAATGATCGGGATGTTGTGGTGTCCCAGGATGTTGCAGCAACCGGTTGTGGAGCCCCCAACATCAGAAGGACGTGGAGCTGTTGGAGAGGGTCCAGAGGAGACCACGGAGATGATCAGAGGGCTGGAGCAGCTCTGCTGTGAGGCCAGGCTGAGAGAGCTGGGGCTGTTCAGCCTGGAGAAGAGGAGGCTCCGGGGAGACCTTAGAGCGGCTCCCAGTGCCTAAAGGGGGCTGCAGGAAAGATGGGGAGAGACTCTTCAGCAGGGCCTGGTGTGACAGGACAAGGGGTGATGGTTTCAAAATAGAGGGAGGCAGGTTCAGATTAGATATTAGGAAGAATTTTTTTACACTGAGGGTGTTTACACTGGCCCAGGTTGCCCAGAGAGGTGGTGGATGCCCCATCCCTGGAAACATTCCAGGCCAGGTTGGCCGGGGCTCTGAGCAACCTGATCTGGTTGGAGATGTCCCTGCTCCTTGCAGGGGGGTTGGACTGGATGGGCTTTAACGGTCCCTTCCCACCCAAACCATCCTGTGATTCTGTGATTCTATGCTGTACATCTCTGGGATGCTGGGGTGTCCCAGGATGCTGTGCCTCCCCACGATGCTGCTGCAACCTGGGGTGCTGCGGGAGCCACGGGTGCCATCAGGGTGGTGGGAGGCAGGGCCCTGCTGCCCTGCTGCCCTCCCCAGCTTACCTCGCTGCTCTCCCCACTCTTCCCAGTTGACTTCATCGGCGGGTTTGACTCCTACGGCTACCAGGCGCCACAGAAGACCTCACACCTACAGCTACAGCCGCTCTACACGTGAGTCCGCGCCGCGCCCGGGAGCCTTGGGTGCTCAGGGGCACAGGAGCCCCTCCAAGGTGCCCCACCGCTCCATCGTAACCCAAAAGATTTGGGGCTGGGGGTCCACTAGGCCTCAATATAAAGCCCAGAGGCTTCCTCAGGCCAGGCAGTTTTCGGGGGGCTCATGCCCTTGGTTTGCTGTTTGCTGATTTTCGTTGCGGAGCCTCAGCGCGTGGGGGCTGCCCGGGGGCAGCAGCAGCTCTCCAGATAAGTGCCACTGAGGTTTGGTTTTTTTTTTCCCCTCTCCCTTACCCATTAAGCTTAACTAGATAAACACTCAAATGAGATAAGGCTGCAAAATCTAAAGGGATTAGCCTCGTGCGGGCTTTGCCGGGTGCCAAAAATTAATTATATTTTAAGCCATCTATGCAAATTCAAGGGCGTGCCACGCAATTAGAGATGCAAAGAGGGGGCTGCGGTGTAACAAACGCCTTTGTGCTGTTGCTTGGCCCTCCCCAGGTGTTTGGGCACAGACCATCCCTCGCGTGCCCACACCGGTGCGCGGGTGCCGGTGAGCACCCATGGGTGCTCTGCCCCCCTGCATCGAGCCGGTCCTTCCCCGGGACCCTCCCAGGTGAGAGCGGACCCTGGCAGGATGGGAGCTTCCCGGGATGGGGACGCAGTGGGTGGCACCAGCATTTCACTCTGGGGTGGGCGCGATGCTGGCACCCACATCCCAGGGACTGGCGTGGGTGTCCTGCCCAGGTGCCCACCCAGGTGCCCACCCTCGGGGGGACCCAGGAGAGCGTTGTCCCCCAGGGAAGCCCTTCAGACCTGCCTTGGTGGGACAGTGCAAAGCCACCACGGGAAAGGCAGGGAGCTGGGGGAGCCCTGCTGACCCCCTCCTGCCTGTGGCCTCCAGTGGCATGGGGGGCACGGGGGGCTGCTGTGGGCCCAGCGCTCCCCGATGGCTGAGAGCTGCAGCATTTGGGAATACCAGTGGGAATTTCAGGTGGGGGGGAATATCTGTTTTAACTGTACAGGGGACCCAGAAGCTGATGGTGGAGAAACTGGCGCTGAGATACTGTGATGGGGAGACACCAGTGGGTGCAGAGGTGCTGGGAAAATCCCTCTCCTCCCTTTCTGGGAGATGTTTAACCCAAGCCCTGTCTCCTCTGCAAAACCCAGTGCTCCCCAGCTGCCCAGGCCCCGTTTCGGGGTGATAAGGGGGGTTGGGGTTGCACACCTGGGGGTGCGCTGTGTGAAGGTACCTGGAGCATCCCGACCCGAGGTGATGCTGGGGACACTCTGCCTGGCTCCCTGGCGTGCATCCAGCCTCCCGCCTCGCTCCCTGCCTGCAACGACCCCGCAGTGCTGCCCTCCTTGTCATTAGATTGCTTCCTAATTAATCAGTCTCGCTGGGGCTGCCACAGGCAGGGCCTGGGAGGGTCCCAACCAGGACCCTGCCACCGTGCTGCCAGCTCCCCCCTGCCCGCAGCCCCCTCTGTCCTACCCCGGCAGCTTGTTAATAACCCAGCACCCAATTAACACAGCTGTAATTTATATCAAGGCGCCTCCGTCACCCTGACGGCGGTGGCAGGACAGTCTCATGGAGCTGGGGGGACCAAGGTGGGAGATTCTGGGTCCCAGAGTGGCACGGTGACACCCACGGGGGACAGTGGTAACACCATCTCCATGGGGGGACACGGGGGTCTCGCTGCCACCCGGCACCCAGGAGAGAATGTACAGGGTGCTGTCCTGCCTCGGTGGAGCAGAGCCGGCCACTCGTGTCCCCAGGGGACAGCAGGGCAGGGGGGACGCGGGGCTGCCGTCCTACCCTGAGAAATTACATCTTGTTCTGCAGTCAGCAATTAGCTGTAATTGGATTAACGGCGGGCGCGGGGGAGGGTTTCCACCCAGCGGAAGGATGAGGATGTGCCATGCCAGCACCCGCTCCTCGTCCCCTTGGGTCCCTCCTGCCGTGGCACCCACACCATCCCCCACCCCGCGGTGAGGACCCTCGCCTCTGAAATCCCTCCTGCAGCACATCGGGAAGGTGGGAAACGCAGGTTGGGAGCCAGCCGCTGAGACCTGGGCAGTTGTGACAGGAGTGTGCAGTGGCAGGGGGTCTCCATGCTCAGTCCTGGGGGGATGGGGGGCTTGTTTCTAGATCTGGGTGTGAGCTCCTTGTCCCCACGTGGGGACACGTGGTGGGGACGGCTGCCTGGTCCTCGGCCTCACCTCTCCCCTTCTCTTCCCAGATCCGGGTAACCTCCTCCCGCCCTGGATCCAGCCCGCCGTGGGACCCAGAGGCCACCGGACCCCCTTAGAAGGAACTGTCCCACACCCGATGACACGACCCTCGGTGACAGTGGGGGACGCAACGCTGAGACGCCTGGTCCCCTCCTGCCTCCCCGTACCCCACAAGACCCCCGAAAATGGAGCCAAAAGCTGCGCGTCCGTCCCACCCTGGATGTCTCTGAGGCCAAACCACCAACCCGGGGGGGTTGGATATGGGGGACCCCCCCAGGCCATGCCAGCCCCCTGGGCTCCCACACTCTCCCCAGGATGGGGACGTGGGGACGCACGGGGAGGTGGCACCGCTCACCAGACACTGTTTTCTTCTGTTTCTCCCAGCCTGGTTTTTCCTTGGAGCAGTGGAGCCTTTCCCGGCGTGCCACACAGGAGTGGGGGCCCGGAGCGAGACTGGGGCAAAAACCAGCTGATTTGGAGCAAACTGGGACTGGAGTGGGGATGAACAGGGCACGGAGAGCAGCTTTTTCCTCCACGGGACTGGGACAACTTCCCAAAACGCCGGGGCTGGGAGTCGGGCTGGCCCCAGATATGGGGGTTTTGCTCCCAGAAGGAATTTTCCAGCCCCTCTGGTTGGATGAGACAGCGTCCGGGATGCCCCCCTTCCCTCAAGGAGCTGAATCCGGCTGTCAGCATCTTGCCTCGACCCTGCCTCCAAATCTGGGGACATGGAGGGGACAGGGCACCCCAAAATCCCCCTGCAAGCCCCCCCCCCATCCCTCCCACATTTCGGGGAGATCTTGCTCAAATTTGGCAATACTGACGCTGCTTTTGACACAGCCCCTTTCTGGCTGTTTTAATGAATCTCATGAATGTTTTGGGTCGGGTTTTTTGGTTTTTTTTAATTTTAAATTATTGGGGTTTTGGGTCTTTTTAATTTAAAGTGCCTGAGTAGACTCTGGCTGAGCACATCCCCCGTCCCCGCAACGCTCTGCCCATTCTGGGGGCTGCCTGGTGCCCCCCAACCCCTCACCCAGGGGGGGCCCAGCTCTCACCCCCCCACACCCCAGCCCCTCCACCCATGGGTGTCTCGGTGGCAAATCCGTCCACCGGGATTGGCGGCAGAGGAAGGGTGACGGCGGCATGTGGGGAATGATTATTTTGGGGTGGAGGGAGGCGTAAGGTCCGCTGGGCAGCAATCGCGTTGCAAAACGAAGATGAGCTGGGCATTGAAAGCCTTGGAAGAAGCTGGAAGGAGAAGAAGCAGTGTCACGAAGCATCCCAGCTCCCCCCCCCCTCCTTTTTCTCCTTTTTTGCCCGGAGGTGGGATGTGGTTTCTCCTGGGTCAACACCAAGCCCACCCTTTCCATCTGGGAGCAGGGCTGAGGTCGCAACAATTTTGCCTCCCAGGGGTTTTTCCTCCCGTCCTGGGGGTTATTTGGGGATCTTTTTTGCAACCTTGAGTGTTGTGTTTTTTTTTTTTTTTTCTCCTTCTCATCAAGCAGCCGAGAAGTGCCAACGACAGAAGCTGCCCGAGCCCAAACCCCGGGCAGGGGACGGGCTGCGTCCCCCCGCCAGCCCCTCTGCTGCCTCCAGCCAAGCTGCGAACTTTACAGGCAATAATTTTTCCACCCTTTCCACTCTTTTTTTTCCGAGGAAAACAGTGTTTTTCAAGCAACAGATCCCCCCCTGTACCCTAAAACAAATTCCCCCAATGCTGCCCAGCCCCGGGGACAGTAGCGTCTCCCGAGTTTATTTTCTCCTCCAGGACCAAGGATGCTCTTGCTGACCCACCGCGGGATGGGATGGGATAGGATGGGATGGGCAGGCACTCTCCTGCTCGAAGCCCTTCTCCACCCCAGCAGGAAGCAGAAGGAAAAGCTTGTCATCATCTAAAACTCATTGGAAAGAGCTTCCCTCCCTCCTGAGCTCGGCAGGAGCCAGGCACCGGCACTCCGCGACCTGGTTTTTTTCTTTTCCGTTGGCTTGTTTTTATATAAGACTGTATTTGTAACGTGAACTGAGGATTTCTTTTCTATTCTGTGATTATAAAAGTCGAAGGAAAGTTTCATCCGATGGCTACTCTGGTTTTGGGGCATTTCCCTTCCTTGTGCAGTTGAATCGATTAAAAAGTGGTGGGATTTTTATTTTGCTTTTTTTCCCCCCCCCAACTCCTTAATGCTGCCTGCTCGCTCCCGTGGGCTCAGCATCCCCCAGCTTTGCTCTGCCTTATAACCCAGCGCTTTTCCATGGTGCCCGGGTGACATTCTGCCTCCTGCCTCTCTGCCCACACAGGTAATTTCCTCCCTGGTAGCAAAATAACATGAAAAAAAAATTAAAAAGCAGAAATTCAGAGAAGCAGCATCCTCCGGGCCGGATGCGGGTGCCACCCACCCCGCGATGGGGGATGTGTCAGTGCCCAGCACATCCCATCCCTGGGCAGGGGGCAGCCGATGGGGTCTGCAGCCCCCCTTCTCCTAAGAGAAACAGTAAGAAACCCCCAAGAAAAATATTAAGACCCCCTGGGAGTGTATTTTTCAGACTGAGCTCCTGAAATAAAGTTTTCCAGCTGTGCCGGGGCGAGAGCAAGGATTCCCTGGCGGGAGGTGCCAGGTTGCGGCCGCAGCCTCGTGGGAAAAGTTTCCTTCTCCCTCCAGATATTCCTATTTTCCATTGCCAAAGCAACAATTCTAATTCGGTTCAACACCGCCCCTTCGGGGTGATGCTCGCTGCGCACGCGCTCCCATTTGAAGCATCCAAAGCCGTCTCATTTGCCCTGTTTTTAATTGATGCCAAATGAGAGGTGGCCACCTTCTGCTCCCGACCTTGGCCTGTGGTTCTTCCCCCCTTCGCTGCCTTTTCCAGCCAAACAGGAGAAGGAGGGGGGCGACGACGTTGAATTGAATTTTATTTTTCAAATCAAACCAGACATGTGGTGAGGCCAGGGCAGCAAATGTCTGCGGTGACGTTGGGGACCAGAGCGGCCGGATGCTCCTTCTGCCCCAGGCTGAGCTCCTCGTGATGCTTCTGCTCAGCAGCTCCAACCGGGGTGTTTTGTCACCAGCTTTTTGGGGGGACAGTGTCCAATCTGATTTGTTCCCAAATCTCTGTCCCTGTGGGAAGCGAAGGGTTCTCCTGTCCCCAGCTGGGACAAATGCTCCTGTCCCCAGCATGGTGGTGCCGTCCCCGGCAGCCCTGGGTGTCCCTGGGCTGGGGTGGGTGGCCCTGAGCAGATGTCACCAGGGCACCCGCAGGCCCCGCTGGCTCAGCTCCGCTGCGGGACCCCATCCCGGTGGTCTGGTTTTCATTAGAAAAGGCTAAAAGCAGGTTTCCAGACCTAAAATCCATGGAACTGCATCCACAGACAAAGGACAAAGCTGTACTGGGGGTTTCAGATTTTCATGTCTTATACTAGAGGGGCTTTTGGAAACCAAATCACCAGCCTGCAAACACCGGTTTTAAAAGTTTTTCCCAACCGGAGCGCTGGGAAACCTTTAATTCCCATCCCAGCGCAGCTCACAGGGAGAGCAAACAGCAGCGCCTTGGCTGGGGGCATCACCGCTTCTCCTTCATTATCTGGACACGTTACGTTCTCACATCACCTGCTTCTCTTGGGAAATGGATATTAAAACGTCTCCTGCCTTTCTGCCTTCCCCAGGAAAGCCTGAACTCCTTTCTCCTCCTGGTTCGCAGCCGTCTGCCCAGCGGGGAGGATGCTCAGCACAGGAGCGGGTGCCTCGCCCCCGGGTCCCTGCAGACGAAGGGTTCATCGCTCCCATCAGCTTCTTACGGCTTTACAGTCGTAATCTGATTTTCAGAGCTGCAGGGGAAATTCTTTAAAATAAAAATGATATGAATGGCACCGGCTGACCCCAACACGAGACATCCCCTCCCCTGCTCCCACACCAGTCTGAAGCTGGGACGCGGGTGCAGCATCCCCAGCAGTGATGCTCTCGCTGCCCCAAAAACTATCAGGGCACCTCAAATTTAAAAAGCATGTGAGTGTGGGCATTGCAGCACTACCCACAGCCAGGAGAGGGTTTGGGGGGGCTTGTGTTGAACCCCTTACACCCTGGGCCAAGCCAGTCTCTCCTCACAGCCGCCGTCCCCTGCCTGGCCGCGGCTGAGCTGTAATTACAGAGTCCAAGCATCTCTTGCCACTATCATGTGAAGAAACCCTGTGTCACCGTAAACAGGAAGGGCAGGAAGAAAAACGAGTTGATTTTCTTCCATCCCAACCCGAGCAAAGAAATAGCTGAGGAGCAACAAAGGATTAATTTACCCCGCGCAGAACCGCCAGCTCCCTCCCGCAGCCGCGGGACCCCGGCGAGTCACAGATGTTAAGGAGTAAAAAAGCCGCTTTCACAGCCTCAAACAAAGGCATAGAGATGCTTTTCAGGGATTCGAGGAGAGCTGTAGATCCGGCTGCCGCGGCCCTAGGTGTGCCGAGTTAAAACACGGCTGGTTCCAGGGAAACGGGAGCGGCAGCGAGGCCGGTAGAAGGCGGCGGGTGAATGGGAAAAACGTTTTCGTGCTTGTGGGGGATGCTCACTGCTTGCTTTTGCTGGTAAATTGATTAAGAAAGGTATCTTGCGCCTTATTTTTCCCCCTTTGATTCCTTAGCGGGGATGGATGTTCCTCCAGTGGTCCCCAGCAGGTGGAAGATGCAGTGCCATCCCCAAGGGACACTCCTGGCACCATGCTGCCCAGCAGACCTGTGCCACGGGATGGGTGTGAGGCCCTCAAAATCCCCAGCCCCACATCCCTAAAATATGCTCTTTTCCATGCTCCCATCACCTCCGCTCCCAGCTGGAAGGTGATACACGGCTGAGTGTTCACCCAGGTGAACGCCGGATGGACACGGCCGCCTTGGTGGGAGTTCTTGGGCTTTCTCTGCCGGCCATAGTGCACCCGCGGGCATACACACAATTTTTGGCTGAAGATGCACAACACATGGCTCATCCTGGGCAGAGACTAAAGCGCGTGACGAGTTCCCTGCAGCCTGTCAGGAGCTGACTTCTCCTGAAAGATGCTGAACGTACATATAGGGCTGGAGCACCTTTCCTGTGAGGCCAGGCTGGGAGAGCTGGGGCTGTTCAGCCTGGAGAAGAGGAGGCTCCGGGGAGACCTGAGAGCAGCCTCCCAGTGCCCAAAGGGGGCTGCAGGAAAGGTGGGGAGAGACTGTTCAGCAGGGCCTGGTGTGACAGGACAAGGGGTAATGGTTTTAAAATAGAGGGAAGTAGATTCAGATTGGGTATTAGGAAAAAATTTTTTACAATGTGAGTTGTAGAACACTGGCCCAGGTTGCCCAGAGAGGTGGTGGATGCCCCATCCCTGGAAACATTCCAGGCCAGGTTGGCCGGGGCTCTGAGCAACCTGATCTGGTTGGAGATGTCCCTGCTCCTGGCAGGGGGGTTGGACTGGGTGGGCTTTGAAGGTCCCTTCCAACTCTAACCATTCTATGATTCTATATATATCTCTAAATGGACCGCTGTCCCCATCGCTCCTCAGGAGAGCAGCTAAGATGCCTTTGCAACATCATGCTCCAGATCCAGCTCCAAATCAGCTGGCTTTTAGCTCCAGAGCATCAAGAAGGGGTCGGAGATGGGCTGAAGCGTGCCTGGGAGCCAGTGCTAGAGCTGAAAACACGGAGGGGAAAGGCAAGGCAAGGTCAGGGCAACGAGGGTGGAGTTTGCAAGGGATTTGGGGGCAGGACTCCTGCGGCAGCACTCTGGTCCCAGTGCCACAGCGGGCAGGACAGGGGAAACATCTTTTCTGGATCCCAGCAAACCCCAGGCCTCCCTCCGCACAAAACGAGCCGTGCTGGGACATCACAAAGCACGCCCCAGCCAGCTGCCCTCCGTTCAAAGCACCGTTCCCTTCAAGCCGAGTGGTTCATGGAGATGGTGGCACATGGGGACGGGCAAGCAGAGGCAGAAGGTGTCCAGGTCCCCGGCGTGCCGGCCCAGGTGGGCTGGGCTGCAGCAAGCGGGCAGGAGAAGCGGTTCCCTGCATCAGGCAGAGCCTCAGGAGCTGCCAGGCTGCCTCACGCAAGGGGGAAGTCGGAATCAAAGCAGCCCCCACCCAGCGCCCAGGCACATCTCGGTGTCCACATCAAAGGGTGGAGGGACGGTGTGGGGCTCGGCTGGGCAGAAGGTCTCTCTGTGCGAGAGGAGGGGAGGGAGGCAGCAGCCAGGGAGCCCTGGGGAGCCTGGGGAGGTGGTGGCAAGGGGGTCTGGGGAGGATGCTGGTGGCAGCGGGTGCTGGGAGCGGAGAGGTTACACCTTCACCCTTCACCATTCCTTGCTCAGCAAAGCCTCCTGCAGCACCCTGGGTTGTAGCAAAACGACCTGAGTTACGAGAGAGAAGAAACACAAAAGCATTTCAAGCGTCAGACCTCTGTCCTTCGCACCACACGCTCCTTCCAGCTTGAGAAGGAGGGGACGTGGGGGTCCCACAGCCACATCTTCCCCAGCGCTCTGCCCCAGGGCAGAGCCAGCCCTAACTGGGCCACGGGTGCCATGGGAAAAACCTCATCTGTGAACCTGTAATTAAAGACTGGATCGCAAAGCATGTGCCTAAGGGGCTGAATTAAGGTGACGCAGGCAAATGTAACACTGGTATTTCCTAAACGGGATGCTGCTCTTCTCAACGTGACCATTTGTTGGGCTGTTGTTTTTTTCTGAACTGGGAACATTACAGGAAACGCATCTTGAACGTGCAGCATGCAGACAGCCGTGCCCTGGGGAGGGCCCGAGGGGCCACTGCGGCGGGCTGGCAGTGGCACTGCATTGTCACCCTCTCCGGGTGAGGGACAAGAGGAAACTGGGCAACTTAAACCCCACGAAATAAGGTCTGGGAAAGCTGGAAGTAACAAAGAAGTTGCATTGGGGACTGGGAAAATCTTCTGGCTGACCGACCCCCTGCAAATCACCCCTCATCCCCTTGCTCCCGTTTGAGCATTGCGGCTCTGCTTCTCCACACAGTCTGTACGTTTCCAGTGATAATCTATATTTTTCAATACATTTATATTTTCTAACAGCTCTGTCTGCAGGTAAAGGATGTGCCAGTCTCGATGCCGGGCTCCAGCCGGTTAGAGAGGCAGGAGGAAGTCAGAGCCTCCCTCCCCGCTCGTCTTCCAGCGCGGAGGAAGAGCCGATGCAAGACGAATGGGAAACGTGGAGCTGGGAGAAGGAAATCCTGGGAGAAGGAAATCCTGCAAAACGCAACCAGGCTACGAGACTGCAAGAAGTCATGCGAGCCGAGAAGGTAGTAAGCTTCCAAAGGGCTTAGTCATGTTATTGCCTGTCGAGAAAATCCAGAGTTGATCTGTTTAATGATAACAAACAAGCTGGAAAGCTTAATGAGCCTCCTGCTTTGGAGCTCTAATGATTAGAAATCAGGCTGAGACACGGTGTGGGGGATGATCCCCAACAAGGGGAGCCTCACAAGCACCCACCGAGGAGCTGGTGTTGCTCCTACCAGTGACAGTGTATGGGGGGAACAATGTGCCACCAGTGGATGTCGATTGTCCCCCGGCAGCATTTACCTGCCTCACTGATGGGGCAGCAGTGGCGGAGGGACCCCTGTAACCCATTCCCTTGCTCCTGGTGGGTGTCTATACACTCCTGGGGTCCACGAAGCAGGGAGGTGGATAGGTGTCCTGCGCTCGGTAGGGATACCACCACCGCCTTGCTCTCAGGAGGAAGGTGCCACTACCTGAACTCTCCTGCCTGCAGCTGCTTTGCTAAGCCGTAGGATTTTTCGGATCCTATCGGCTCCCAGTGCTGCACTCAACCCAACTGCTGCCCCCTCGTAGCGCAGCCCTACCCGCCCGCAAGGCTCCCCAGGAGGGAATGGTTGTCCATACCCGCAAGGGCTCATTTATTTTATCCCTCAGCATCTATCAGAGCTCCTCTTTTCTCTGCAGCTCTGGTGTCCAGGTCCCCACAGAGTTTGGCGGCAGGTTAAAAAGGCTGACAAAAAGGTAGGAACGTGGAGCAGGGCTCAGCCCTGCTCCTTGCTGCCGTGCCACGTCTCAGCAGCAAGGTCCAGGAGGAAAACCCACGTGGTTTAAAAAACAAACAAGAATTTCCTTTTTCCTGGTTTATAGCTGCTGTCAGTTGTTTGTGTGGTTGCTTTTTTGGTAGGTTTCTCAATTACCTTCTTGTTAACAGACTGTATCAGCGTGGTGGCTGAGGGGCACCCAAGGAGCCTTCCCACCACCACTCACCCTCGTGTGCTAGTGACCCTGCCAAAAACATTTCTTGCTGCACAGTCCCTGGGTAAAATATCTTCTTGACCCCTGTTTGTCTCTCCTCATCCTGGATTTAACCCACTCTGGATCCCTTAAATCCATCCTGGATTTACCTCCACTTCCCCAGGGCATTTTTTCACTGCCTACCTCTGGCTGTCTTCTTCTGCGGTGGCTCTGGGAGCCACGGCAAACTGGAGGGAGGATGGCGGCGGACACCACTGGGATGCAGAGGAAGGCACTGGCACAGCTGTTTTCTGACGGTGGGATGTGTGGCACGGCTTTGCCAGCTGCCTTCCTGCACACAGAGAGGAAACAGTGGGGTTTGCTGATAGTGACCCTCAAGACATCACCCAGAGCTGCTTGGTTGTTGTCATCGTACCCAGGATCCGGGACTCTGCGTCAGGCTCAGTACAACCCTGGGCACAGCCGACTGGTGGGAGTTGCTTAAAAATTCTAATTTTAAGGGTGTGTATTTTTGCAAGGAAAGGCAATTTTCCAGCCAAAATGAAACTTTCAGACTTTACTGTTGTCAGGTGGGTCTGCAGCCAGAATTTCCTTCAGCTTGCCGTAACCGCAACATTTCACCAGCCGCTTTTAGACACTTGGCTGCTGACTCCTGAAAATGTCTGCGTTGGGTTTCTCAACAAGAACGTGGAAACCCGTAGGCGAAAAGTGTTGATGAAAACCACGGTTTTATCTGATCGCGGAGAGCTGCTGCAGAAACGAAGGGACGTTTCCCGTCCAGGTTTGCCGATGACGACAAGTCCCGCCCAGAAAGCATTTACGTGCGCACCCTGCGTCTGCGTGTGTGTGGGACTGGGCTCTCATGGAGAAGGTCCACGATTTGAGGTCTCTGGCCATCTTTGTGAAGCAGCTGGTGGAGCGGTGGATGGCTCAGCACGCGGCCCATGTTCATGAACAAGTACTAAAGCTGCCCAGCTGCAGGGCTGGTCGTTGCTTTTTGTCTCAAGGCAACATGGCTTAATGAAACAATGATGAAGCTGAATGATGTAGTTGGCTCTTAAAGATTTTTGGTCAAGCTGGCACATTTTGAAAGTATCCTGTGTGAAAATCCCAGCTGGTTTTGGCTTGGTTTAGAAAAAAATCAAGGAATTCAATGTGTTTTTTTTTTCTCCCTAGTGACCAACAAAATTTTGCTGCCCCACTGAAGAACCTGGCATTGTGGAGGGAGACAGTCTTTCCTCCCATCTGGCTTTTCATTTCAGAGACCAAATTGTCATCAAAATAAAAGTGCTAGACCTCCCTACACTTCCCCGAGGCTGGGGTCAGCCAGGTCTGACTAGGGGCAGTACTGAGGACACTGATCTGTGATTTATGGAGACACTTTTTTTTCCAGTTGAATCCCCTGTCCCATGCATGTGTTTTCTCCATCAAGCTGTGGGAAGCTCTGCTCCAAGGAGTATGAATCACAGCAGCACTGAGTTTATTGGCTCTTTGACTAGAAGGCTACTTCAAAGAGAAGATACTGTCATGGTGGGCATCGTGCCACCAGGAACGGAGTCTGGGCAGAGCGTGGATGGAGGGTCTGGATTTGGGCATTTGGCTTTGGATGTGTAACTTTGATCTTTAATGACGGGTGCGGTTAACTGAACCTGTTCTGTAGTCAACAGAAGGAGAAAGGTACTTCTAGCGAGTCATTTGGTGGTTAGGAGGACATTAACCACTTTCTGGAGGCATCTTTTCTCTCTGCGGATCGAAGATGAAGCCCAGAACAACTTATGCCAAGTCTGGGGTGGGGTGAGCCAGGGCCAGGGAGCTGGGGCTGCCCTTGATGGCCAGTGGTGTGACAAAGATCAGAAGGAAAATTCCACCTCCAGAAGATTTTTCCCATGGAGGTGGAAGTTATTTCACTGCCTGCGCTGCCTCTTTCTCCTGTTCTGCCTGCCCTCCATGGCTCTGAAGGCTCCAGAGCAGCATGTTCTCCCAGAGGGAGCCTTTCCATGGATTGCAACAAGCTGGGAGCTTGGCCAGAGTCTGAGAGGCAGGAGAGAGGACGGCAGTGGTGGGAGGCAGAAGAGGCTGGAGGTGCTGGAAGTGCTGGAGGTGAGACCCAAACTCCAACTCAGTCCCATGGCCATAGGGCTGCGTGTCCTCACGTGCCATTTCTCTGCGCCTTTCTTCCTAAACCGAATAAACTAACCGGCATAAGCAGGTTTTAACCACTAATACTTCATCCACAGGAGGACTCTCTCCCTCCCCCTCTCATTATACTGGTATAAATGTAATTAGCCCAGGTATAATTACCAGAAACCATGTTTCTAGTGTCAGCAAGCAGCCTGGGTGTGTGCTGCAACCTGCCGCAGCGTAGCTGTTATCTCTGGCTCGCAGCGGAGGGTCAGTGCTTCTCAGGGACCTCTATGCCACCACCAGCATGATAGCTCGGGGCCAGGCAGCCCCACCAGCAAGGTGGGGTGCTGAGGTTGCCAGTTTGCAAGCATGGCACCCCAAAAGCTGGCCAGCAGAAGTAGATAGGGACGTGCCAGCCCTCCTTCCTTTGGGCTCCGCAGTGAAGACATGGTGTGGGAAAGAGCTCCCAACCTCTCACGCTTCACAGCACAAATGCATCACCCAAGAGTCAATGCTAACACCTTTTATCAGCCCGAGATGTTCAGGAGATGTTGCAGAACGCAAACAAATGAGAACGGTGTCTGGACAGATTTATTTATTCCAGTGCCAAGGTGACATAGTTTCACTATTCATATCTCAGCTATGCCAAGAGGTTGGCCTTGCCTACAGCAGTGGCATTTTGGGGATGTTGCACGGTCCACCATGGCATGGCAGAGCCGGGTTTAGGGCTCTAACAGCCGGAAGGTGGAGAACTGATCTGGCCTCACCGCACAAGCGTGGTTCTGACGGGCTGACTGTGCCACCGAGGCCATTTCCTTGTAACAGGGCAGTGCAGCTCAGCAGAATGAGCTGCATCTTCGTTAGGGACGCCCGCCAGAAGAACCTGCTGATGTTCCCATTCCAGTGAAGAGCCTGGAGGCAGCGAGGCCTTGCTAACAGGAGCTACTCGTTGTACAGGATCCACGCCGCAGCCGTTCATGGGGTGCTCAGGGCCTGGCAGCGCTGTGTGGCAGCAGGGCAGGGGTGTCCCTCTCAAGTGCCACCCATGTGTTTGGGCAACACGCTGCTGTGGCGCCGGCGGCTGAACCCAGCAGAGCTGAGTTTATCACAGCGGAGTTTTGCCAGGTTAACTAAGCCACGCTGGTGCTGGCCAAAGAAAGCTTTGGGTGGCTACACAAGGCTTGGCTTAAAAACCAGCATTGACAGCGAAAGCCTTTGCTAACTGTTTATCCTGAAGGTCCTCTGTCACACCCGGCCCGGGGTACTCAGCACCTCCCAGGCTGCAGCCACGAGCTGTATTTCCCCAGGGTTTTGGAGGGTGGCCAGGGTGAGGCCCCGCTTCCTCGCAAGCCCTGGCTGGTTGGGCTGCACGCTCCGCCGTGGCACAGGCACCCGGAAAAGGCAGCGTGGCAGCAGAGCCACCCATCACCCCGGCAGCCCTTCGGGGAGAAAATGGATGCGAGCCACGCAGCCAGAGCTCAGCTCGTGCTTTAACGCCTCTGACAAACCAGCCTTGAATCAACTTCTTGTACCTGAAAGCACAACCCGCCTGCTCAGACTTCGAGGAAATCCCTCGCCAAGCCCTGTGCAGTCTGCGGGACCCCTGGGCCGACGAAGCCTTTGGAAAGGCGGCAGCCATGCGCCGGGCTCCTGCTCGCTCGCTCTCTGTGCGTGTGAGGGCATGCCCTCAGCCGCTTCCCCGCGCTGGCGCTTTCCTCGCGTTTTCCGCATGTGCTTCATTTGCCTGGCCAGGAGGAGAGAAAACCTTAGATCTAAGCATCAAGCGCAGGTGGTAAACCCTCTCCTTGACAAACGCGGGAGCCCAGCACCCAGCGCAGGAGAGTGCCCAAAACCAGCCGCGGCCGCTCCCAGCCGGGCTGCCCCTTTAACATGGAGGGGTGCCGGCGGGAACTACCGCTCCCGGCGTGCAGCGCTCCGCTGTGCGGGCTGCGAGCCCGGCCGGCGCCGCAGCAGTGCATGCCGGGGTGTGTAGTTTCCCCGCAGCCCTGGCTTTGTGGGGAAGGGGAGTTAAGGGCGGCTGGTGGTGGTGGTGGGGGGGACATGAGGGGAAAACACCCCAAAATCGTGCCTGGCTGCTGGCGCTGGGCTTGTAAAGGCGTGTGGCGAGGAAGAGGCGTTCTCCCTGCCTGGCTGTGCTCTGTGCCGGCTCTTCCTCGCCTTTGTGCAAGCAGGCCCCGGGTGGGTGGCTGGTGTTTTGGGCAGGGGGGCTGGCAGCTGCCTGGGGGCCGCCCCACTGCAGGCCCGGGGGGCTCAGGGTGCCCAAGGCCGAGAGCGGTGATGGCGGTGGCAGGGCTCAAGCACAGCCCCGTTAAGCCGAGGGAGCCCTGATGGCGGCAGCGAGGGGCTGAGTACGGCCTGTGCCCCCCCCACCCCAGCTGGGGAAGGGGCCGCGGTTGAAGCCTGGGGCTCCCAGCCCGGGCCTGGCCTGGCCGCACGCTGGCCCGGGCCTGGCGGGGCAGTCGCATGAGGGGCCCGGGCACGGCCTGCCCGCCCCCGTCCTGCGGTGCTGTGGGCCAGAGCGGCGCGGGTTTGGGGGCGGGGTGGGGGGGGGTTAAAGGGGCGCGGAACCGCGGGCAGGGCCCGGCCCGGCCCGGCCCGGCCGGGGGAGCGGCGGCCAGGCGGCGCCTGGAGCGGCCTCGCCTTCCCGGCGTGCAGCGCGGCGCCCGTCCTCGCCGGGCCGCCATGTTGTCGGAGTGAGAGGCAGGGGGAGAGGCAGGCGGCGAGCGGCCTGGGGGGGGCCGACATCCGTCTTCATCCTACCGCTCCGCCCGTGAGTATCGGTACCGGACCGGGCTCCCGGCGCGACGGGCACCTCAGCGGAGCCGCTGGTGGGGCCATATTGGTGGGGGGGGCGGGCGGAGCGGCGCCAGGCCGCCCCGAAGGCGAGCGGCGGCGGGGCGCTGCGCCCGGCTTCTTGTCGGCGCTCGGGGGCTGGGGCCTGGCCCCCATTGTTA
>JAAGAY010145703.1:0-11014 GCA_011801015.1 Ardeotis arabs
TGATGTTGCTGAACACTATGATTTTTATTAGAGTGTAAGCAGAGATTTATGATACCATATGAGTTTTCAGTGAGTTAAGTATTCCTTCTGAATACTGTGTCACGAGACCCTAGTTGTGTCTTAGAATCAAATAGTTCGGTCGGAACGGACCTACAATGATCATCTAGTCCAACTGCCTGACCACTTCAGGGCTGACCAAGAGTTAACACATATTGTCAAAGGCGTTGTCCAAATGCCTCTTAAACACTGCCAGGCTTGGGGCATCAACCACCTCTTTAGGAAGCCTGTTCCAGTGTTTAGAATCATAGAATCACAGGATACTTAGGGTTGAAAGGGACCTTGAAAGGCCATCCAGTCCAACCCCCCTGCAAGGAGCAGGGACATCTCCAGCCAGATCAGGTTGCTCAGAGCCCCGTCCAACCTGGCCTGGAATGTTTCCAGGGATGGGGCATCCACCACCTCTCTGGGTAACGTGTTCCGGTGTTCTACCACCCTCAGCATAAAAATTTTTTTCCTGATATCTAATCTAAATGTACCTCCCTCTATTTTGAAACCAGTTTGACCACCCTCTCTGTGAAAGAAGAAAAAGAAATGCTTCCTGATGTCCAGTCTGAACCTTCCCTGGCACAGCTTTGAACCTGGTATCACCGGATACCAGGAGAAGAGCTCAGCACCTCCCTCTCCACTTCACCTCCTCAGGAAGCTGTAGAGCACATTGAGGTCGCCCCTCAGCCTCCTTTTCTCCAGACTAGACAAACCCAGAGTCCTTTGCCGTTCCCGGTAGGGTATTCCTTCCAGCCCTTCCACCAGCTTTGTCGTCCTTGTCTGGATACATTCAAGTACTTGAACTTGTAATCACAGTAATCAGTAAATTATTTCCGTGTCTTTTTCTCAACTTACAAACTTTTCCATCTTATTTTCTCCCCTTGTCCTGTTGAAGAGAGGGAGTGAGAGAGCACCTGGATGGGAGTCTGACAGTTGGCCAAGGTCAACCCACCACAAGAAGCTACTCTGGTCTTCCTAGGGTCTTACAGATGCCAGAAAGTCTTTGGAGATAAGAAGGAAGAGGCTAAATTTGATGAATTTCATTTAGTGGCTCTTCTCTGATGCCAGGTGTGGCAAGTAGTCTGGGGAATTCTTAGATTTCTCCTATCGCGTCACTGGACCAAATAATTTTATATTAGAGTGTTTCTTTACCCATTAGCCAGCTAGCCAAGGCTTCTGAAAGTCAACTGCACTAGCACATTTTCCAGGCCTAAACACTTTTAAAAATTAAAAGTAGATGTGTATTTTCCCTTGAGAGAATCTAAAATACCTGAAATTCTTTGTGTCTTTGCTTTAATTCGACAGTTTTACAAGGGTGTGCTCCATTGGAGTATCTTCTGTATGAGTACTTATATGATGGCCGCAAATTTGTTTGACAGAATTAAAAAAAAAAAAGATCTGAGGAAAAAATAGGGTGTTTTTTTCCATTAATCCACACCTCTCCCACACAAACTTGGGGACAGCGGCAGTGAATGGTTTGCTGCCGAGGCAGACAAATGAATCGGTTCAGATTATTGTAGCGGGGACCTGGGAGGTGAGACAGGGCTTGTAAAACCCAGAGTTCGCTTTCAAAAGAAACTGGAATCTTGTGTGAACTCAACGTGGCTGTAAGTTATCATCTCCTGATGCTACCTTGTTAGCGGGGTAGGTGCAAGAAGTTGATTAGAGCTGGTGAGCAACCTTCCTTTGTTACCAGAAGGTCAACTTCTTGGATTGCAGCTGAGCCTGAAGGAAAGGAGCTGGTGTGGTAGAAGCATGGACTGAAAATCACACTTTTTATTATTATTTCTTTATTATTTTGCTAGTTACATGACAATTTGTTATAGGGAACATTCTGCAAATGTTTCTAGGTGTTACATCCATGAAATGAGATATTAAATAGGATTGAAATGGATCTTACAGGCATTAAAGTTTATAGATTTTCTTTTTTTCTTTTCCTTTTCTATTTTTTTTTCCCCCGCTAAAAGCATGAGCACTGTGGTGCTTAAAAACCTGTTGGGCAAAGGAGTATTTAGCAAGGCTGGAAGGGAAGAATGGATCCATTTATTTAATTTAACCGTCTTAAGTACAAAATGGCTTAATCTTGGAATACTTTGAGGAGCCTGAGTTACCCACTGAGATTTTATTGCTCATTGGAACAGGTTGCCGAGAGAGGCGGTGGATGCCCCATCCCTGGAAACATTCCAGGCCAGGTTGGACGGGGCTGTGAGCAACCTGATCTGGTTGGAGATGTCCCTGCTCCTGGCAGGTGGGTTGGAGTAGATGACCTTTGAAGGTCCCTTCCCACCCCAATCATTCCATGATTCTATGATTTTTATTGCCCATTTAATGCGTTACCTTATCAGATGCTTTGATTTCTTCAGTCACAAGGTGAGATTCTCCCATGTGGGAACTGGGGCTTTTCTGGTGGCTCAGTTGGCGTTGGGGAATGAACTTCCACAGCAGCTAAAACTTGTTTTAATAGCACCAGCTCTCATTTCAAATATAGCAAGTACTGCTCTGATGCTCCAAAAAAATCTGCAAATCAATAGAAAAACTTAAGAGGCAAAAATAAAACAGCATCCTATGTTTTTGTTGTGGAAGAAAGGTGTGTTGGGTTTTTGTGGGAATTTTTTGTTGGGTGGTTTTTTTTTTTGGGTGGTGGTGGGTTTTTTTTGTTTGTTTTTGTTTTTGTTTTTTTTACCTAAATGTTATCATGTTTAAGCTAAGGGCTCTTCTGAGTAGATCCTTTGGTAGTGAACTGGAGCTCTCTTAGTTTTGGACCTCTCAGGTCAGAGCTCTGTACTTTGTGTTTTGGCTAGGTCATTCTTGCTGGGTTTTTGCAAAGCTATTTAAAACCTTATGTACAATTTAAAAATCTGTAATTTGGGGAAACTATAGCTATTATCCCAGTTTGAGCATGGAGGTGAATTTCAGTCTTGTCCAGGGATACTAAAAGGGAGAAAAAAAAAAAAAGTATTTTAAAGTATTTAATTTTCATCTGTGATTTCAAAGAGTGAAATCTGAAATGCTTATTTCAATTATTACCCTCTTCAGTTTACTGAACAGAGCTGAAAATAATGATTTTGAAGTTACTTCACCAGTAAGCTGCATTTTCCCATTCTGCTAAATTCTGTCATGGATATTACGGTGCGGGACCCTCATCTATGCTTGTGTGATAGACCAGGGTCTTTGATCTGGACCCATCAGATGTGGCTGCACGACCACTTGCAGGGTTTTCACGTTGCCCCAAAGGCACGTGGCACAAGGAAAGTCCTGGTAGCACCGTTGGAGATGCCTTGCAGGGAGGTCAGCCCACGGATGTGCATGTTTTTCAGACACCACGTCATACACAGAATAGTTTTTTTGTGGAATATTCTTGAGGAGACAATTTTAAATTCTGCTAATTTTCAGAGAGCGGCAGAATAGCCATAAATACATTTTGTAGGAAAGAAGTTGGTTCTTTATTTTGTTTATTTTGGATCCCAGGCATCTTGAATACCAGCTAGATTAGCAGTAATTGCATTTTGTGTAACACCTCTGCTAAGCACTTCTGTAGCTCCTTTCATCTGATAACTTCCAAGCTTTTTGGAGATGTCAGTTCATTAACACCTCAGCGTGAAATTGCGCTGTACTTGGAAATCCTGGTTATGCGACTGCCAGGGATGGAGCTGTTGTGGATGAAGTGTTGAGTTGAACGATCGTGAGTTCTGTTCAAATTTGGAATAGATAACTGAATAGTTGTTAATTCCCTTAGTTATTAATCAAGGTGCAAATTTTCCGTTTTACTGTAACTTTGTCTCTCTGGGTTGTATTTTTACAAATGGATTTGCTCTGGGGGTGCAACAGGTCTGTGACAGCTTAGTTTGAGAGTCCTTCTGTAGCCTGATAGCGACGGCTCTGCTGCCTGCTCATACTTGGGTGCTTTGGTCAACTTCTACTTGGGTGATTTAATCAGCGACATCTAGCACACGCTGGTATGAATGTCTTGTGCAAGCTTCAAGCAACTTTCTTCTTGTCGTTGCATTCCTTAAAGCCAGATTCCTCTGCTGGCTTTGAAAATGGAAATATTCTTTCTGGAGACTGCATCAAGTGTCTGGAGCTTCTTAGCTCAAGGCTGGTGACCCCACTCCCGCGTGGGTAGCAGTGAGGCCAAGTGGAAGTGGTCTGAGACCTCACGTATGATGCCATGTCATCACTCCTGCCTCTGCTTCCTTCTCTGTAAACTGGAGATAATTCTTATTCCACACGTCAGTTCAGTGGTTTGTTATCTGTAGATGAATAGCATTTGTGGTGTGAGGTTTTCTGGACATTTAAGTTCTTCTGTACTCAGGGACAGAGCATGAAGAGGAGAGGGCGAAGTTGCCTTTCTGTTGAGGTGGGCTCCAGCGATTTACAGCTTGTCTAAGTGTTCTGGATGTTTTGAGTATGTGGACAGCAGTAGATAGTTGTGTTCCTGGAGACAATCCAGACAGTGAGACATCACCTGGAATTTAATTTTTGAAATGGACCTTTAGATGCAATTGCTGCTCATGATGGTGGCAACTTGAGATTCCAGGAGCTCAGTAGGACCAGTTAGGGCCATCACCTTAGTTCTCTCTGTACCTTCAGATTGGTTGGTTTCTGTTTGGTTGGTTGGGTGTTTTTTTTGCTGTGGAATACTAAAAGAAATGTTAGAAAATAGCAGAAGGTAACAGAATCTCTTTTTTTTTTTTTCCCCTGTCTTTATTGTGACTGAAGAACTGATCCTTGCAATAATACTTAAAACGAATGGAGTGGTGGTACCAGGGATGCTAAAGGATGTGATAATGCCTCAGAACAGAAAAGCACTTCTTCTTATTTAGCTTTTATTTTGGCTGCCCTGGCTGATTTATCATAGGATAAAAAGACAACGGAGAAGACAGAGTACTAGCAGTGCTGTGTATACTGTAAAATGTAATGATGATCAAGTTCTGACTGAAGCTCTTGCTGACTTTAATAATTTTTAGTGACTCTTTTCAGTAAATTTATTGTCTCTGCAGTAACTGTAAGAGAATGAGTGCTTTCAAAGTAAAAAAAAAAAAAAAGTTTACACTCTAGAAGATCAAATAACATTGCTAAATAAGTGCAGATCCTTCAAAAATTGTCTGTTTCTTCATGTTGGGATACCCAAGTAGATAATTTTTAGTCCTGAGCCAGGTTTGGTGAACATGAGATGTAATTGTTCTGGATACAAAGAAGAATTGGAGCCCTTCTAGACATAAGTCTAAATACAAGAAGGGAGAAATATTGGGAAGTGTCTGGTTTGGTTCTCTCCTAACACATCTCTAGAGCTCTCAGAAGAAAGTCACCGTTCTGCTGCTTTTGGAGGAGGGTGAGTGACACCACGGAGAGCCGTGGTCTGATGAAAGGCTGGACGGTGGAGAGATCACAGCCCAGAAAATCAAACCTGCTGCATGGAGTAGGAAAATCGGAATGCTCTGAACTTTCATAATACTACAGGGAAGAAATAAAACCATCCTCTTTAGCTACATCTTTACAAAAGATAGTGACAAGTCGTCAGTCTAGAATCATTCTTCATTTTATGTTGCAGGGCTGTGCAGCTTGTCACTGCAATCCATTCCTTGCTGTGAAAGCCATTCCTCTTAATACATACCAGATAATTGATTTTAATGAAAATGGGTCTTGCAATTCCCTCTGAAAATCAAACTGGGCTTGCACTACATGTAAATCATTAATCTGAACTGAAAGCAAGTTGTTGTTAAAAAATAATAAGAGTTGATTAATTGCAAGGAATCTCTAGATTGCTACTTGCTGTGTTTTCTTAATATTCATATTTTTCTCTCTTTCCTTTACCTGGCTCCTAAATTATTGTTTCATCTCCTTCCCAGGCAGCATTATTCCTAGTTCTTCATGAGTATTTTAGAGTGTTGTGCTTCCCATTCATCTGGATCAACCTTTCTTCTATATAAGAGGTGCCAAACTTGTCACCTGTATGATCTGCTGATAAAAAAAATTCATCCAACCTCTACTCACCTGCCTTTTTCCCCAAAGTCCCCACCACCGGCACATGTCTGGTCACAGAAGAGGTTGCATCAATGCTCAGTTTTCGTTGTCTGATGGGAGGAGATCTGCCGCGTGCATCCCTCAAGAGCCTCCTAAAGAAAACGTTTGGCACCTCTTCCGTATTAACAAACCAAATACAACTTGTCAAGGATGGAGAACTATTGTTCGAGGAAGCAGAATGGGTACTTATTATCAGTTTTAGATACGCCCAGGCCAATAGTTAAGTGGTTTTTTTCTGCTTGGTTTGATGAAAGGCAGTAATGGGTTTAATTGCTGGTTGTCATTTGTAATGTAGAATATGCAATATTAGAGTTATTCTGATAATGTGCTGTAATTACCGACCATCGAACGTTTTACAATGTTAAAAATACGGTCTTTGAAGTAACGTAGCTAAGTTCTTTGAGCGGAAGGGGACAATATCATTTAAAAATGTCAATCAAATCAGTTAGATAAACAAAATGAAGGCGGTGGGGTTTGTTCCATGAATACTTCCTGTGCCCTTAAACTTTCCTGAAAGCTTGGCAGAATAAGCAAAATGCCTGGAGGGCTGATAAATAAAAACTATTTCAGAGTTGCCTACGCACACACTCAGTTTGAAGAGTATCGTGCGTCTTGCAGAAAGCCGCTTTGTGTTCAAACCCAAAGGGATTCCTGTTCAGTTTGGCTTTGCTGTGGTAGGAGAGAAGAAACTCTTGTAGGTGGCGTTGCTCCTAATTCTGTCTGAGAAACAATTGTGCAAAATGGTAAATACTAAGTATTTTTTAAAAAGCAGAGGTTTCCATTTGCTTTGACCTTATCTGCGCTCACCAGATGCACATAAAGCAGGGAAGAATGAACGACCAAATTTTTTAGGCTTAGGTGCTTTGGTTGTGTGCCTGGTCTGGCAAAGAAAGGGGGAGGGAGAGGAAAAAAAAAAAAAATCTGATGAATAGAAATGTGGCTCCCAATGACCTTTGCCTACTCTTATAATTTTGATGCAGAACAACCAAATTCCTGAAGATGTTTAATCAGCAAAGTTGAATTTTGATGAAGCCACGTGCCGCAGTCGCATTACTGCTGCAGAGATTAATTAGAATTGATAGCAATATCCTTGATTCTCAAGGATTAACACCAGTGAACTGTCCCCTTTTCACATTCTTTCCGTCCTCGGTGTCACAAAGCCTAATGTAAGGTAGAAGTATCCACACTGGTAAGTCAGACTCCACACTCATTCAGATATGAAATAGTTGGGTAACAAAACATCAAATGAAAGCTGAATCAAAGCATCATAAGTATATTCTGTATTTTTAACCTAGATTTTTGATTAAGAAGTTCAAATTTTTTTTTTTTTTTTTTTTTTTTTTTGGCAGGGAAGCGCATGCACATGTGTAGTCTTGTGGTGGGACTCACATCGTTGCAAACCCTCTAAAATCATGACCCAGAATTTCCCCTAGCCCACGGCAATTGAATGATTGTTCCTCTAATTTTAACATACGTTGCCAAAAAAGAAAGATAATGGCCAATGGTGTGGCAATAGTGACATTTTTCTTCTTGCAAAAAGAAGATTAAATAAAATCTTCCTTATAAGTCTTTCAAATTCCTGAAGCTCAGGTAGATCTTGTTGGAGATATGTCTTCCATTCAGGTGGCCCGTTGAATTTTAAAGGCAATTTTCAATATGTTGTTTTCCTCTCATTTTCATGCAAAATCAAACTGGGATAACTGAGTGTGACAGTAGATTTTTACAGAGCTTAATAGGCGTAAATCTCTCTCTGGATGGAATTAGCATCAGGCAGGAGGAGCCCGGCTCAGGGAGAAGACGATGTTGGTGTCCCTAACAGGCATTTTCTAAGACTTCCCTGTGTTTGGTGGCAAATCCCAGCAGCTTAACACAGAAAAAAAAGTCAAATTGTCAAAAGTCATTAGTGGTTGTCACTTCATAGACCTTCACACTGGAGTTCCCCCTTTGAAATTTCAGTGGAGTGATTTTTTTTCTTCTTCGAGTAAGTAGGACAATCAGATGTTTTACAAAACTGCTGGGATTTAACCCATTCATAGCTTTTTGGCTATGGCTGCAAAGAAATGCTAAGTTTAGGAGTCTGAGGTTCAGTTCCATGCTCTGCTGGAAACTTTTCTACTTCTAGTAAGTCGTCTTTTATCCAAATCCCCAGGGATTTTGAAGCTTGGTTTCATCAGAGATGCAGGCCTTCTGGGTATGGCTAGATAAGTTTTGATGAAACTTGTTTGTTTAGGACGTACCAACTTCAGTACAGAAGAACTTTGAATTCATTGCTTTTCTACATTGTTTCACCTCTGGTTTTTTTTGGGTAGTCTCCCAACACTGTTATTTTAGTGAAGTAGCATTTTAAGTGAATATCCCAAGGAAGGACTATATGCTGGAAGGGAGGGATGCCATCCTGAGGGACCTTGACAGGCTGGAGAGGTGGGCCCGTGCCAACCTCATGAAGTTCAGCCGGGCCAAGTGTAAGGTCCTGCACATGGGTCGTGGCAATCCCAGCACAAATCCAGGCTGGGCAGAGAATGGATGGAGAGCAGCCCTGAGGAGAAGGACTTGGGAGTGCTGGTGGATGAGAAGCTCAACATGAGCCGGCAATGTTTCCCATGAGGACAGGCTGAGAGAGTTGGGCCGTTCAGCCTGGAGAAGAGGAGGCTCCAGGGAGACCTGATAGCGGTCTTCCAGTACCTCAAGGGGGCTACAGGAAGGATGTGGAGAGACTCTTCAGCAGGGCCTGTTGCAACAGGACTAGGGATAATGGTTTTAAAATAGAAGGAGGTAGATTTAGATTGGATATTAGGAAAAAATTTTTTACACTGAGGGTGGTGGAACACTGTCCCAGGTTGCCCAGAGAGGTGGTGGATGCCCCATCCCTGGAAACATTCAATGCCAGGCTGGATGAGGCTCTGAGCAACCTGATCTGGTTGGAGATGTCCCTTCTCCTTGCAGGGGGTTGGACTGGATGACCTTTGAAGGTCCCTTCCAACTCTAACCATTCTAATATTCTATGACTGTAGTTGCCCTATTTCCATTGTTCTTTGTGAAACTAAACAAGTCAGTGCTAAGTGGTGCTATTTGTCTCCTTTATAAATGAGCGCCCTTTCCATGGATTTATTCCTTAGTTTCTAATTAGGTGCTTCTTGATAGTTAATTGGGGCAGTCTGACAAAAGAAAGAGAATGATTATGTAGGACGTAAGTAAGCTAATATCTTGTAGTATGGGGTTTGTCAGGAGGTCTCTCAACCAGCACCATCCAGGTAGGAACCCTTTATCACTTGTCTGCTAGAGCATGAGAATTTGGTCTAGGCTTAAAGGCTGCTTCTGCACAGCTACGTCAACACGTGCATTTTCCTTATCCATCCCATTTAGCCATTCTAGCAAAATCATTTCAGAGCCGTGGTCCTGGCTTCTTCTGCTCAAGGTCCACGTTAAAGCTACAATAATGCTCTAATTCCATCTCCACCAGGATCCTTGCTACTCCAATGTAGCCACTGAAATGGAGATATTTTTAATGTGTTCCTCTTCTGTTCCTTTCTCTAGGAGAGGTGGATTTTGGGAGCCTTATTTAGATGTTTTTTATCAGATACGAAGTGGTGCCGCTACCCAAGGGTGTTGAAACTGTGGTTCAGAGGGAGTTATTTTTATAGATTAATTTTTTGCACAGTCATACATAAATAGAAAGGTTTCAATTGTGTTTATATGCTTTGAATTCCCCACTTTTAAAGGATATATTAGTAATGTTTTGGTGTCCTAATTAAATACCTAATTATATTTAACAGTTTTACAGTTTTTGCCAGTTTCTGATGACTTTTACTGTACCCATCTTTGCTGTTTGCAACATTTAAAGCATATGTTTGAATTCTTCCATCTCCTATGCCTTGTCGTTTCATTGCTCTTTTTTAGAACTGATATGTAACTTTTGCAAAATAATTGCACAATAAGAAATACCGTGTAGTTTTTTTGAAAGATATGGAACCAGTAGGTATACCCTCAAGAAAAAGAGATGGAGAACCGTGCTACAGCTGTGTTGAGAACAAGGAACCAGCTCTTTTTTTTTTTTTAAGTAGCAGAGTGGTCCGTGGCGTATGAGTAAGAGTCCTTTCCTTGCAGCTTTAGGTTTATAATTGTGTGTGTAATATCCCCCTTTAGAAGCACAATATATTGAGGAGAAAAAAAGAAGAGCCAAACAGGAACATGGAAGTCACCTTAAACTTGGCCTGGAGGTACTTTTTACAGTAAATCTTTTGACATTTTTGATATCCATGTCATGACAAAGTTAGGGGAAAAATTCCCACCTTGTGTGACAAGCCACCCCAGAGAGAGCGGTTGTGTCACAGGCCATTAATGTCCATCATTACAAAGCGTAACGTGGCTGTTTCCTTTGTTCAGCTCCGTTGAGATGTATCTAGGAGGTGTACAGAGGTGGCTGAGGGGTATAGCAAGAAGTGAAGTTTCAAGCTCAAGGGTTGTCTGTTTTGTGTAGCATCTCAAAAACACTATTGGCCCAGAAGGCACTTGGACCAAATTGTTGGCAAGGGGTGCGTGACTTCAGTGTCACTTTAGTTTTAGTAGGGAATGTTGGTTTATGGAGATAGATGGAGCCTGCGTGCTTCAAGGAAGCCTTCTGGGGCAGGAGGTGGGGTTGGCTCATGCTGGAGTGCACCCGGCGCACGCCGGGATGGATGTGTTGAGATGGTGTCCTCAGGCCTTTACATTATCACAGCTGCCCTGTGGTGCCAGCAGAGATGGTCAGCGTTCCTCAGCTGGAAAATCGCTGCCTTTCACAATTTGCTGTACTTCAGTTTTCATGCTTTGTTTTGTTTTGTTGGGTTTTTTTTTTTTTCCCTTTGTTTAGCTATTTGCTGTGTAACAGCGCAGCAACACACAGGCCAAAAAGGCATCCTCTCTTTTGACATGCTACCGTCCCTTTTTTTCTGTATTTCTGTAGAAA
>JAAGAY010145704.1:0-33056 GCA_011801015.1 Ardeotis arabs
GCTTTGTCACAGTATTGGCCCCATTGCTACTGTTCCTCTAGTCCAGGCAGGAAACTTGCTGGTCAAGCTGGCTTCAGCTCTCACAGTAAATCATGCTGAATCCAGTCACCAGGGAACAGTTATTTTATCCGATTTGATTCTTTCC
The DNA here is from genome assembly GCA_011801015.1 of Ardeotis arabs. NCBI lineage: Eukaryota > Metazoa > Chordata > Aves > Otidiformes > Otididae > Ardeotis > Ardeotis arabs. The sequence goes on from JAAGAY010145704.1 coordinate 146, forward strand.
GCCACAATCTTTTAACCCGTAAGTACGCAGGCATAGTTCAAAGGTGCCGTATCTTGGAAGAGGTGGCAAACAAAGAGCACCTTGGCAGAAGCAAATTGTTCACCACCTCCTCTTTAAGCAGAATTTGTGCTGTGTTGCTGTCAGCACGGAAGTGATGCTTATATTGATCCCCTTCCTAAGAGGAAGCAACAAATGCATAGGACCTTCAAACACAGATTAATTTACAGCCTGAACCTTTGCCTGGGCTTTAGACAGGTGTATAGAATAGATTAGGCCAGAAAAAAAAAGCAAAAGCATTGTCAATACAGGTCTTGAAAATACTTCATTTGGGAAATTTCACATGAAAATGCTGATACAATATAAATATAGAATTAGACTAATTGCAGCTGGTTATACAGAAGTTAACAAAAGTTCTTGGAAGTCTAACGAGCAACTACTGTGAGAGTTACACAGGTATATAAAAACTCATTTCAGAAGAACTTCTCTAATGGCTTTCTTACCTGCTTATCTAGCTTGCATGAAAAAACAAGCCCAGGATTAACCTAGCAAGTAAACAGAGCTGTAATTAGTTGTACTGGAAAAAGAGTCAGCAATCGTATTCAGTAACAGCTTTCAAGAAGTTCAAAACAATCACAATGCAAAAAGTACAGACCAAATTTAAAACTCCTATTTTTATAAGCTCCTTTTATCCATTGGGGTTTACAGAATAATATTCAGTACTATGCTAAGCACCTTAGCCCCTCTGAAATCAACATGAAGTCTCATGCAAGAGCAGCCCCTACAGCCCCACTGCCAAGGCTCTGGCTTTCTTGGAGCAGATTAGGAAGTCAGGGCTTGCCCAGGGAGCTAAGCAGAGCAGGTTTCCTCTCCACTACTGCTGAGAAGCCCTTCACATCTCCATCTGAGGTCTCCTGCATTTCCCCCAGCTCTTGAGGAGCTGCAGCAGAAGGTTGCTCAGTGGGGCACTACTGGGGACCATGCTGGTCTCAGAGAGCGAGGCAGCAGCCTTCGGGCTGCTCTAGCTTCACCTCACTGCAAGGAGAGTACAGGACAGAACACAGCAAGGTGGTCAGTGCCAATGTTGTGCCAAGACCAGATTAACACAATGGTTAATGAAACCCTTTCCCCCCCACACACACACTCGGTCACCTGAATGAAGATCTAAGATAGCAGTCTTGTTTAAGACACTTCAAGTCAAGACTGCTGCTTGTCATTGTGCATTCTCAGCATGCTCTAGTAGAGTAATGAGGGGAAAAAAAAGCAGCGCTGTATGAAAAAAAAAAATGTAGTGCTTTATTGAATTAAAAAATTGACTTTTCTTCAAAGTGTCTACATAACACACAAGGAAACTTCAGCATCAGTTGTATAACTATATCAAAAGGAACAAATATTTTTTAAAAACAGTATTTTGGCTCAGTAAAATAACTTTTCACCAAAGGTAGGGATAACAAGTAGCAGTTTTTCATACAATCTATTCCAGTCAGCAAAAAAATAATTCAGGAGGCCCGAGGTTGCTGGAACTCTGTTGGCTGGCCTGCATACTGCGAGCTGTCAAGGTGGAAGCACAAAGTCAGTATTGCACCCTGGTGCTCAGAGTACAAATACCATACTTCAAGTGTCTAGTCTTCACATTTGATATAGGGATCTTCTTACAGAAGAGTTCTGTGACCAAACTGTGCAGCTTCTGTCCCACTAAATTCTTCTGTCGATGCGAACAGTAACAGCCTTGCTCAGATGGATGTCAGTAACTTCAGATGGATCTCAAGGCTCTTTTAACCTACAATGGGCTGTCACCAAACACACACCTGACTGTGTGCGACAGCTAAGTGAATGTGGCACTTCATGACCCGAACTGTCCCTCCCTTGACACTTCTGTCTTGACTAAAACACAGAATGAGAAGAGAATGTAAGCGTGTGCATTGGTCTATACATACATGACATTCATGAATAAAACATTCCAGTGCCATGACAGTTTGAAATAGTCTGATGTTTCTAATGCACTTTTTCCCTCCTAACCTGAAATGAAGAGATTTTTATTCCATTCTGGCCAAACACACACTTAACTCACAAAGCTCAGAAGGCACTGTCCCAGAAGCAGCATTTCAAATTTCCAGCATACACTGAGGTAACCAAAGCCCTTTAGGTGGGAGAGGAACTCTTTCCCCTAGTTTTGTCACTTGTTAGGCAGAACACAAGGGTCACACCATCCCAGGTTGACTGGGCAGATCTTCCATGGGATGGCACCTCACACTATCAATTTTGTTTGGTTGAGAATGGAGGCATAAGAAGATAAAGGCCTGAGACATGAAAGAAGAAAAAGACAACACTGCAGCGTCAAAATGAGTAGATGAATTCTGAAGGATGCAGAACATGAGTTTTTTGTGGAGATATCGAAGGACCAACTCAAAGGGAAAACTTCAGCCTAACACTGCATTGGCAACAGCCTGCAAGGACAGCTTGGAAAGTGATGGAGTTTGACACAATAGTAAGTTGCTTGTTCCAAGATAAGGGAGCTGCACGGAAAAAGATAGGCTGGAGTTTGAATGGGAGGAGCGCAAAAGATGCTGCAAGACAGAAGCTGATAGGACACAAATAGGAATTCAGAGCTGCAAGCAGAAAGTAACAGTCAAATCCTGAAGCTTCCATATACAACTAGACCTCGTAACTTAAAATATAACTTTCAAGCACAGACTGAAAAGCATAGGCAATTTGGCTCTCATGTCTCCTGCTCCTGTAAAATTCATAGCTATAACCATGGCATTAAACAGATTGGATAATTTAAGATCAATCAAACCAATTCCCTCTCCCAAAAAGAGAATTGTTCATTACAAACTACATCACTGCCTACATACAAGCCAAACTTAACTTCAGAGTTAACAAAATTGTCATATATAATATTGTTTAAAACAAACAAACAAAAAAAGGAAAAAGTAAGGATTCAACATGCACAGTAACTTTTAACAACTTCCTTTCCCAAACAGTTGTAAGGAAGCTGTGACCCAGCTTCAATTCATCCAGCCACAGCCAAATTAGGTACACGGTCCCCTCAGATTCCTTACATCATCAGGGGAGAGTGAAAGGAGAAAACCAAGCAGCTGTAGAGGGTAACACAGGGCATCTCTCTCTCACTTTAAGGAGTACTGAGCAACAATCCTATTTTAGCTTTATTTTCTAAACACACTAAGAGCCAAAAAGCATGGCCCCGCTACTCCTTTTCTTCTGCCATTGTACTCTGAACCCTCTGGAAACCAGATAAACTCACTAATCTGGGAGAAAACTATCCCAAGGAAAAGAACAATTTCCGCCACATTAGTCTGTTCAGTCAGGTTCAGCTCCCAGAGCTGACAAATGCTAGAGCCAGCACCCCGGCTGGGAACAGAGGGAAGACCTGCTCTCCCTCAGCAACAGCAACCCACAAGAAGTGGGTGCCCTGAAGCCCCTGATCTGGTCCTTAAAGTTGGTGGGGATGAAGCCAACCATCCTGTACTCCCCAGGAGAGAGTCTGTGTCATTAGACAATTTTTCCACTTGGGTAATAAGGATAAATATATTAAGCCACTTAAATGAAAAAAAAATAACCCTCTGAAGATTTTTTTGACTCAGTACAGCATTACAATGGTATTTTTATGACACCTGCGTGGGACAAGTTACTAGAAATGGTGCAGTTCTTTAAAATGTAAAAAAGATCAAGGAAGAGTATTTATGCTTTTTCAGGTTCGATAGCACTTTTAGGAGGCTGGGATTGTCTCTTACCTTTTCTCTTGGATAACATACTGATGCAGTAACGCACAGGGATTTATCTTTCAGCAAACTGAACAGTGCAGCAAATAATGAACTTGTGGCAAATAAAAGTTCTGTGTCATTTCATTTAAAAAAATAAAACAAAAATATTTACTGGCATCAGTCATGCCCATTACATAATATCACAATTATAATTAATATAGTTCCCTTCATATTCAACCTTTAATTTCAAAAAACAAGTTTTCTGGGTCTTTTTTAGATTTTTCTTTTCCCCTTCCATTTTTAATACCAAAATAATTCCACCAAAACAGTGCAATTCTTGGAAAAGGCTTCATGCATTTCCTACATTGTTTCCATGTCATAACTGTGCTGCTGACGACACAACAAGGTGTTCTGTTGATCTGTCCAGGATGATCCACATCAGTAGACGAAGTTGTAGTACCTTCAATCCAGGCAATATGGATGAGATTGTCTGCACAAAACAGACACAAGGGACCTTCAATCACCAACTTCAATCACACCAACCTTCAATCACACCAACTATGTGAACTGAATTGACTCAATAAGTGTCATTTCTCTGTTGTTATTTAGGGAGAATTGAAGTCTTTCCGTAACAAATGTAATCCTGATGAAGATGTGCTTTTTCTGGATGGCATGTGGTAGCGCACTTTCTTCCAGAATCTGGTACTTGCTGAGTGAGATCTTTCTGAGAAGTCCCCTTTCCATCGGATAACCCCATGCTTTTCCTTAATATATTTGATGGCTTCTGGCATGTCTGCATAATCTTGTATTTTTTCAAGTTCAATAAGAATTACTTTAATGCTGTCTTGGATGAGAGCATTATACATGGCTAGCTGCTTTTCAGACACATCTTCTATAACACTGTAACAGGAGGGTTCTGGTACTAAAACAATTATCACTCTTCTACTTTGACGGATTTTTTCATCAGCAACGCTGATCAAAGCTGTAGAGAAAAGGGTTGTGCAAAATTAAGGCTGTATATTTCTATTTTCGTTACCAACATGCTGCAGCTGCTTCGTTCGCTGTTGATATGTGAGCCTACACACTTTACCTCACAAGTAGAGACAGGGTAAGAGCATGCAAGCAGTTACACCGGGTTAGCCAACAAAGAGAGATTTGGCCAACGCAACACAATCTGACCCCATCAGACTGCATGTCTAAATTATTGTTTTGCATAAACAGAGAAGAGCTACCAACTATCTACTACTTATCTTGCTAGTGCCATTTTATTACCATCATAGGTGCAATTGCAAAAAAACAAGTTCCAAAACCATAGGCCTACATAAAACTATGACCTTTTTCCTTAAATGCTTGTTCTGATACGCTTAGCTGGTTTTTGTTACATGTAAGTGGAAGAGAAAGCAATGAATCCTCCCTACTATGGCATTCCAGACAATTAATTGTAAAACAGCAAAATACAGTATACACCGCACAAAAATCAAATGAGTTAACCCTGAGAACAGACTACTGCATTTTTTCAAGCTGGAAAAACAAAGCAGCACTTTAGATTCTACTTCTCAGGGAACCTTCCTTCTCAAAAAGGGTTCAGATGTAAAAAAGTGAGCCACAAACCACCTCATGTAGGTTTGTTCACACCCAAATTTTTAAAACCAAAAATTCTATTTAAGGTCTACTCTGCAAATTTATTCAGTCTCAGTATTAACTTTTTAAAGTCATAAGACCAGGAAGGATTCAGAAGACCTTAATCATTTCACCTCACAGAAGCAGTCAGTGGGACAGACATTGCAATTTTCAGTGTCAGATGCTAGAAATTTAAATTTTATGTGCATATGCACACAGAGGAAACCTCCACAAGGATTTTAAAGCCTTGCAAGGAAAGCAATGCTTTGTAAGAACTTTCACTAGTGACAACTAGTCTTTGATGCAGCTAATCATTTCTGTAACTTAGTGTTGCTTTGTACTCATTTTTTTCCACCTGCGCTGTCTAAGCGTCCATTATACCCTTTATTGCATCCTGCTGGTCTGACAGAGATTCTCTGAGCAAATAAAAATGAAACTAGAGTGGTCATCCTGTCAAATGTCACCTCAAAGCAACCGGCTCTTTTTATACCACTCACAAGACCTACTTTTCCATGTTTCCTGCCATTAGTCATCATTCAAAACCTCTTCCCCTCACCATCCCTCTACTTCCAGATGTCTAGGCTAGCCAGACACTGAAAAAATCTGGAAAAGCTAAATGACAACAAGGGAAAGGCTGAGATAAGCAGACCTCATGGGAGCACCCAGTGCTGTATTGCTCATTCTCCATCAGAAAGAATAAGAAAATCATAGCTCATTCAACGGTGGGAGATATTTAGAACCACCATCTGATTGATCTCCTGTTTCAGAGTTGTGTTTGCAGCTGCCAATGAGAAAACTCAAGTGTAATTTGTCTTCAGATAGCTTACCTTCTCCTGCTAAATCATCCCTCCCAAATATGAACAGGCTATATCCACACTGTCTTTCTAAGACCTCTGGCAGTATCTTCAGAGCAAAAACGTCTGATGAATACAAGCAGCTCGCTCTGTTCTTCGGATACACAACGTAAGCATCATAGATCTTCCCATCTGAAACTAAACAGTGAGCAATAGGAGTAATACAATAAGGGATTCTAAAGACACAAAAGCAAACAAGCAAACAAACAAAAAGATCTTTTAAACTCTATTTTTTTCCCCACTTGAATTATTGTTTTAGGTCCTATTCCTGCTATTATCTAAGCATGTACAATTATACTAAGCCTAAAATATTTGTAGAATCAGGCCTTCTAGAATTTAGTATGCTGGATCTCAATACACAAGAGAGACCTGCAAAATTAAGTAGATTTGAAGATTCTTTTTTGAACTCTACATAAAAAAATGTTATCATTGAATTATCTGGAAAATAGCAGTTCCAGTAGTACAGCTGAATAGTTAAAACTCCAGCTGCCATATAACTCACATTTCGTCATTTTCGTAACCTGGAGTTTCAACACACAGCAACCACTTAGACATGAAAACATAAACAAAGTATCTGGCAAATTTCAAGGTCTGAATTGTACTAGATTTTTTTGGAACAAACTTTTCAGAAAGACCCAATTTAAAAGACTTCAAAGAAATCTAAGAGAACCTCAATACCTCTAGAAGTTACTTTCTGTTTCTCTAGCTATGTACCTCCTCTCAGATGTGTGGAAATGACCCATACTTCAGCATGCTCTCAAAGACAACACTCCTATCAACATTTTTCTGAATGCCAGGAATTTACAGAAAGTAAAATAATCAGAAGTGCCTTCAAATAGAAAACAAAAGAAAGTGAAATCTGTCCTGGTTTGTCTATGGAAAGTAAAAAAACCACCCAACAATTCCACTGTATTACTGCTTTCTGTAATAACAGTAAATAAAAGAAATCTAAACAAATGCTGTCAGAACAGCACTCAAACCACTGAAGTAGGTCTTCAGGGAAAGGAAATAGTACTGGATTCCTGGAAAGTTGCTGATTTTTCCCCTGTAGATGCTTTTGTTATCTGGACTAATTCTAAACACCCTAAAAATATGTTATCCTTTCAAAAATCCCAAGGAAGACCAATCACACTCCATGAGGTTAACTCATTGCTTTGCAAGGGAAGGTGGAGGCTCATTACAACACACAGCAGTGTCACACAAATGTACCTTTTGTACCCAGGAAAGGATGGCAGGAGTCCCGATACCAAAGCACAATATCAATTTTGAAGATCTTGTAGATAAAGAGAGTAAAAAATACTAAAAATACCAAAGAAACTCCTCCTCCAATTAAGTAACTCTGAATGTTCTGAGCTGTGGTAGAGTGGAATAAGAAGAGAGAAAACAAACACAACACAGTTATACACTAGGACCAGAGAAAGACAAAAGAGGTGTTCAAAAGTGTTTGGTTATTATTTTTTTTTTAAAAAAGAAGGAATGAATGAATAGGACTGAAACCTTTTCATACATGCTTTCTGCAAATACTGTTATGTGACAAGCCTACTTTTATCTTTCAGAGAAAAGATACCTTAGCAATGTGACAAATTAGGCTACTCTTCAGTTGAAACACAAAAACACTGACATATATCCCAGTGCAGCAGTAGAGTGAGAATTCCTGCACAAAATTTTATTTTGTCAGAAAATCAGAAAGCAAGAAATTCAGAGGTAAGGAGGTGATTTCCTGACCATGCTGTTCTCCCCAGATCAACCAGCTTTCTGTTGTCCCTAACGTCTTTGAAGATCTGTCATTGAACCTACTAATTTGCTGTCCTTAATAGATTTGTTCTCCTTAAAACAAATACCCTCCATAGACTGCATTTTTTAGTGCATGCACATTAAAGTATTTCTGAGGTTAAATCCTACCCTGACAATCTTTATGAAGAACTTACAGTTATGTAACAAACTGATCCACTTTCAGTCAATTAGTTGTTTACAATGTGGACAATTAAAAGTAAGTCTAAGAATAACGTTGAAGGATTGGCTCACAGTTGAGGAAGCCAGCTCAACAAAAGCTCAATAGACCAGAGGCTCTTCTGCAGCTAAATCTTAAAAAACGGGCACTTACAATATCTGGCAATTTGCTTTTCTGTGTATCTGTTTTTAAAGAAAAATAATTAATTTATTCAGCCTTGCATTTGAGTTTATAAAGCTCACTTTACCTTTAAGTGCATCTACTAAAAAGAAAACTTAATGCTAGTCAGCCATAGGCCAAGCTTATCCTTGTCTCTGAGCATAAGACTGGGGTCTCCAACAAGTGGGAGGATGCTCCCAATCAACATGCATGTGCCTATCTAGAAGGTGATAACACAGCACATGCATCAGTAATGGGAAGTCCCTAACCTTTCCAAGCAATCTATTTCATTCCTTCACTCTTACAACTGTTAGAGTTTCTCCTAGTACATAAATAGATTTTTTTTTCTTTCTCCTGACAATCTGAGCCCATTACTGTCACTGAAGGATAGGACAATCAGGTCCACAAACACATTCATGTTCTTTTGACAGTCTGTTCCACATTTAGTTATGTTTTCCCCCCAGCTCTTTCAGAGAATTGGCTATTTTCCCTGCTCTTCTAGATCCACAGTCTCCTCTGATAAACATGCTTCTTTAAGTACAAGTGCGTAAAATGAAGCACGGTATTCCACTGAGGTCTCACACTTGCTTCAAATAAATTGGAGTTTTTCATTAATGTTTCCTAAAACACTGAATGAAAAAAAAGACAAAGCAAATTAAAAGTGCTATCTTCTTTAATTTTGCTATGAATATGACAAAAAAATTCACAAAGAAAGGTATTGAGCTGCATTGCCCGCTTTGCACAATGGAACACCACACAGTTTAGCTCTAAGTAGAGTGTTGTCAAACTAACTGAGAAGTAACCATCATTGATCACCATTTTATCAAGATGAGATCTCTTACCTGGGCATTTCAATTTGATGTAGGCTGTAAACTGTTGAGAACCATATATGAAGTGACAGAAAAATTTATGAGCATAATCCTTTACTTTCACTTCTGAAATGTTGAATTTTGTTCCAGATACAACAAGTCCATGAGGCATCCTCTCTCTGTCATTAAAAAAGGGTAAAAAGGAAATATCTGTAGAGAAACTGAAATATCAGTGCTTAATATGGGATAGATTCACCTATCAATAAATACAATAATGTTAATTTTTTTTACTCTATAAACCTAAGGAGCCAGTGAAGCACAGTAAATACCACCCCTGTAAAAAACAGCTTCATGACCATAAGTGACTTGGTATTTTCCATACGCATTGGGTTGTTGTTTTTTTCTTCTGAGTGGGACAGAGTGCACCATTAGCAGTTTTGCAGATGATACAAAACTCAAAGGGATGGCTAATACACCAAAGGGTCATGCTGCCATGTAGAGGAACCCTGACAGGCTCCAGAAATGGGCTGACAAGAACCTCATGAAGTCCAAAGCAAAATGCAAATCCTGCACCTGAGGATGAATAATCAGTCCCCAGGAATCCGGGATTGTAGGATGTAAGAAAGAAGAGTGCTGCCAGCAGGTTGAAGGAGATGATCTTTCCCCTTTACTCAGCACTGGTGAGATCATACCTGGAGTAGTGGGAACAGTTCTGGGCTCCCCAGTACAAGAGATGTATGGATTTACTGGAGAAAGTCCAGTGCAGGGCTGTGAAAATGATTAAGAGAGTGGAGCATCTGCCATATGAGACAGCAGCCTGGAGAAGACAAGGCTTGGGGGTGGGGCGTGGATCTTACCAATGTGTGTAAATACCTCATGGGAGGGAGTGGAGAAGAGGAAGCCAGGCTCCTTTCAGTAGTGCCTACTGACAGGACAAGAGCAATGAGCCCAAATCAAAACACTTTCCCATCTGAAATTCCATCTGAACACTTTTTTACTGTTAGGGTGGTCAAACACCAAAACAGGTTGCTCAGAGAAGTTGTGAAGTCTCCACCTGTGTAGATATTCAAAACCCAACTCAACCTGCTCTGACCCTGCTTGAGGAGGAGGATTGGACTAGACAATCTCAGGAGGTCCCTTCCAACCGAAATGATTCTATGAATGAAAGATTATTCAAACCAGTAATAACTAGTAATAAAAATTTCATGAGAAAAATAATCTTCCAGGATTCTTTATACTGATGATGAAGCTGAAACCTTTCTAAGCATATTAACAGACTCCCCGCACTCAGTGTCCACAGTCAATGTCACCAACCAACTTAGGGAATAATGATGAACAAAATTCACAAAAGCTGGGTGACCCTGGTGTTAAATGACAACAAACATGACGATGCTGACTTTATGTCTGATATCTGTTACCACAAAAGGCTCGGAGATATAATATGCTATCCTCCTAAATACCACCCTGCTCTAAGGTAGATTTACAAGTATAAAGCAGGAGGGGCCGCAGTAGGAAGGTACCTACAAACTGGCATCCTATCCTATATAGCAAAATGACGTGACCTTATGTACTCAAGGAGGAAAACTCACTTGGCAGAATATCCTGAAGAACCAGTTTCTATTACATATATAATTGCCAGCAACTTCTGTCATGGGATGCCAACACAAACCCCATCATTTTGCAACATGTTCAGATCTGTTCAAGTTAGTTTTAACTTTCCTCTCAGCAGAGAAAAGAGTTGTCTTCTAGTTTTAAGTCCTCAAGCCCATAATGTTGGCCATCCCTACAGTGGACTTTCCTACTAGCAAACACTCTACAAATTTAATTGCTGAGAAATTGCTACTATTTTTTAAAATAAAATATTATTATTGCAATTAGATTAATTTCTCTGATACTGGATAACTTACTTTGAGCTATTAATCCTAATTAGAACTTTCACAGGATGTGTTCTGCACATCTCCATTTCTGGCATAGGAAAATTATCAGGCAAGGTAGTTACCAGAAATGGACATCACTTCCTAGCAAGTCAAAATCTTAACACAGAATTGCTCTAAGTTAAATATATTAAATGCTTTTCAGGAAGATGTGTTTAATAGCAGCACCAAGTTAGTTTCACAAGAAGCTGCAATTATAATAACTTTAAACATAGCTACATAGAGCTGCACGTGTGTCTTAACTGGTGAAGCTGAGAAACTTCATGACCTAGAGAATAATGTACTTAGTTGTGCCTTAGAGACCATAAACTGGGGCCCTAATATTTATAGGCAAACAATCAAGTATACAGATATATAATGAAAGTAATAATTTCCCCTAAAGGAACTTGGGGACAAAGTAAAACTAAGATTCCTTCTGGAGGCCAGATGATGGCACTTCATAGAGACGTCAATGCTTCTGCATGAGTGTGAACTAATCAGCTGAGATTTTTTTTTCCTTTCTTCTTTGCACCACTTTTAAGGGTTGTACTGAACAGCAGTGATTGATACAATGAGAAAGCAAACAGTACATCCACACTCTGCTACAGCACAGACCAATCACAGAGCAACAAAGGTCCTGCTCTCCTGAAAGAAATTGCTGGTTTTATCAGCCTAATTTGTGTTTAATTTTCCTGAACATAAAAAAAAAAACCTAAATGTCTTGCAACAAGAGTTTCTGCCTTGTGTTCTTGAGGATTAGCAGCTCTGTCTGTACTTAGAAAAGGACCAACTTCACAAATAAAAATAAGTGGGATGTTTTTTTTTGTCTTGGAACAATCTATCCTTCACATATTAATGACAGAGGGCAGGCTTTCATCTGTTAGCAAAGAGGATTACAAAAGAACAAATGCATAAATAAGTCTTACAGAATAATATGTTTCACAACAGCATTTTAAAAACCTACATATGATTGCTTCATTACATTTGTATCAGATACATCAGGATTCATAATAATATGTTTCTTTTTTTAAACCAAGCAATAAGAATATAATGTACTTGATGCAGACTTCTAATCAGTCTTTCAATGACTACTGACATTTGACTAGTAGTCAACTTTATGGTGAACTCACTGCAGATTACTGCAGATTACTTCACCTAGAAATGCACTTACAATTCAATGTATAAGGATACTTACTCATAAAACTGTTCCCTGTAGGTGTTATCAAAGCTATCAACATCCTCGTCATTAACTTGCCAGAATGGAATAGAGCCATCTATGCCACTTGATACATTACATTCCATAACTACATGAGAGCCTACAAAAAAACATTTAAATATGGCAATTGAAAGTCTTGTAACGGAAGCAGGATGAAGTGATTATGGAACAGCTGGGAAAGGGAGAGATATGGAAAAACACACTTACCTTATGAAAAACACAGAGTCCTTAAAACTCATTCATTTGTAATCCTCACTTGGATGTCTCCAATCTGGATATAAAACCCATCCTAAATGTAGGTGTCTCAAAGTTCATGTCTACATGTGAGCTAGATGTCTACACTACTAACAGAGTTCAGCTCTGCTGGAGTCCACTCACACTAAAGTAGGTACCTGGACCTTATCAACTGAATGACTCTCCAGACTCCACTGACTCCACTGAAAGAATTCAGGGCTCAAATCAGTTGCATGTACACAGTATGGTGGCATCTGAGACGCTCTCCAGCATCCAAGGCATCCATATGGAGCCGGCAGATAGGACTCTAGATCTTCAAGAAACGTACACTGCTAGAGTAGCCAGATCACACAAAATAGCACTAGACACGTACGTGTAGGCAACTGAATTGAGCCCCTGTTGATAACAGTATGAATTAATGTCCCTAGCTCATATACAGATACCCATGTAGGGACACCTACACCCTGGAGCTGAATCCCATTCTTAGTGACCATCCACATCTTTACTCCAGATCTGTCTTTTGGCCAACACCGTCCACTGGGATGGTTTCTGTATACCCTCCCACTCTGTTCCTGAGCAAGCTCACCTGTCACTCTGCTCCTTTGCCACTAACAGTCCAGATCCTACAGAATGCTTCAGTATTAAGAAAGCAAGCCAAGTTGCTGCATATATTTATTGTCAATGTATCTCAGAGGGCTCCATTTACAGGAAAGTAAGCAGCTTTCTTGGAGTCCTCTCCTCCTGTATTTTACCCATGCAAGTTATAGTTAGGAGAAGGTGGGATCTCAGTTCACCTATGTAGAAAGCTCAGTTTTGTTCTGTAGAACCACATCAGCTTGAGATCCTTCCACAAAGGGAGAGTCACTATCAAAAGTATGGAATAAATCTTTAGCTCACATGCAAAGCAGTTACTTGAACAAGAATTCACACAGAAATCACAGAGGCACCCCAATCTCTTCCCTCATGTCCTTCCACCACAATAATGATTTTTTTCTAAAGATGTGGTTTAGTGCATTGCACAGCTCTTCAAAAGGAAGAAAATCCCTTAAGTGTTGCGTACCCTCGATTTCTACACTTTCATGAATGTACTGTTAGGTTTCTGCACAACCTTCTCCTGCCATTTCTTATTCAAAAATACAGGTGTTACCAGGTTCATGCAAATTTTTCCAGGTTCTGCCCCACAGGCAGGCATTTAACAGGAGCAAAGATCTTTTTTCCCCAGCTTCCCATTAAAGGTACCAGACAGAGAATATTACTTTTGAATGGCAGTGCCTTTAAAAAAAAAGAAGAACCAAAAAACTTCACCAACTTCCTTTAAAGTGACTCCCTGTAGTAGGGAATCATTTGTATTTGTTCAGTTTATGTGAAGAGAAATAAACTCACTTTGTGGGTGAAGGCTTTGTGTCTCCTTTTAGTTTCACGTGTGACTGCTTTCCTAATGTCTGTAAGGCAATCAAAGCTGGGTTTGTTCATCTTAGCCAGTCCAAGGCATCCAATAATACATCAGCAACTTTTAATTAATGCAGTGTCTAAGCCACGACAAATATGGACCAAAGCTATTCTAAAATAAGGAGTCTGTACAAGTTGTGGCGTAACACATCTTAATAGAGGCTGACAGTCACAGGCAGCCCCTGGACTAATAACTGCTATACTCTCCATTTTCTCAACAAGTACTATCAAGGATTAAGAAAATCCTAAAGGATGTCTTCAGTAAATTAAATAGCCTCTTAAGGGGCTATGCAGATCAGACTCCTTCTGTGTAGAGGTTGCATTGGTAAGAATTTTTCTGAATTAAATGGGAAGTCATAACTAATTACCAGTCAGAAGTGGGGACACGATTTACACGATATTTTAATGGGTGGGAGATGCAGTACAGGGAAGCCCCACCATAATATTACTTCATTTCTTCCACAGTTACAATTACAAAAGAAAAGGAAAGTTTTCACACATAAAGATTAGGGTTGTCTGAGGTAAAATATGACTATGACAAGTCTCCCTATTTCAATGTATGATCTGGTGAACAAATTTCCTTATTAGTGGAAGAGCACAAATAAAGCTTTTCAGGCATGTCATTGTAATGAAGCCAGAGAAGATGTAATTACCTGAAAAGAAGAGGCTGCTGAGCCATTTCTGAATATTTCCAACAGAATTAAATAACCATCTGAAAACTGTAGGACTGTGAGTCTACAAAATAATACTGTTTGTATCAGATCCTGAATATTCCACTGTTTAAAACAAAGCCTTCTGGACTGTGGAGCAACATAATTTCTATTAAAGCTCATTCATTACTCTGGTCAAAATCTACTGATCCTCCGCAGAACCTGGCAACTTCAGAATGAGAAATCTTTCACAAGTTGTTGAAGTCAAAAAAAAAAAAAAAAAAAAAAAAAAAAAAGAAAAAAAAAAGAGAAAAAACCAAAACCAAGACAACTGCAACTAAAAAAACAACCAACCAACCAACCAAAATGACAAAACCCACCAGTAGTTCAGTGCTGTTCACTTTAGCTTAATACATCTACTCAAAGTTAGAATTTGGGCCAGATAAAATGTTTCAAATAATGTGAAAGGAAGCATGAACCCTCAACAGGAGAAAAGAACACCTGATGTACACAGTATTGACATGCTCAATATCAGAAAAAGCAGCAACGAAAGCAATTGTGTTATGTGGGACCACCCTCAATGTGATGTACATAAGAATAACCCACAATGCTCTGGCCTTAGCTCTCATGTGGTGCCAGAGGCCCAGTGCAACCTTTCCTCAGAGCTTCTCTAATGACCTAATTGGTAATAATCCTTCCTCAATAGACTACCAAGCAGCTTAGATCTTGTACTAGGAAATTCTAGTAAACAGCCAACCACAATTCTCCAAAATCAGTTAATGCTCTTTTTAATCAGATATTTTGTTTGAAACAGTTCTCCTTGGTGCAAAACAAGAAAAAAATCTACAGTTTAAGCAGCTCCAAATCCCATTCTTCTGGGCTACATCAGTAGAACACAACTCTGTCCAACATATGGTGCAATCTAGACCTGTATAGGTTTGCTTAGGAAAAGACTCGCACACCATATACTTGGCCCATAGAATCACAGAGTAATTGAGATTGAAAGGGACTTTGGGAGGTCTCTAGTCCAATTTGCTCCTCAAAGCAGGGCCAGCTCTGAGGTCAGACCAGGCTGCTCACAGCTTTTTCCAGTCAGAAACCTCCAAGGACGAAGACTGCACAGCTTCTCCAGAGAACCTGCTGCACTGCCTGTCTGTCCTCACTGGGAAGAAGTTATTCCTTATATCCAGAATCTCTCATTTAAGAAATTTCTAAGACAAACAATACCTGGGATATCCATCAACTAGCAGCTCACTGTTTCACAAAGATCAGTATCTGAAACCTTTCAATACCCTAGAACAAGGAATAAAATCCAGGTTGTGGAGAGGGAAGGGAGACAGGAAACATATAAGAGGAGGAAAAACGACTGAACTGGTCAACTGGTAACTACCCTAACACGCTACACACATGTAACCATATTTCCACAGATACTGAGGGTGTCAAGACATAGCCACTGAGAGGTTGTACAAAGGACAGATGGCAATAATTAAAATATATATATATATGTATACCACTTGACGCTGCTGGTCAAGAGACACCAATCTTAGGCACACAGTTATTCCCCCGCAAATTACTTGTGGGAATCATGGTCTATCATCTGTCTTCCAGATATCCTCAATCCACACGCCCATCTCCCAGTCTTGCTGAAGTCAGTGGAACTGTTTACGCGTTATTTCAGAAAGACCAGGAGCTTATTTGGTTTACTGAATGTTAATGACTTCTTACATAATCACTACTTACCAAGTTCAACTTCAATTGTATTGTTCAGTGGATAAATAAACTCTGGTCTCATCCGCACTGGTCCTTCTAACAGAAACAAAGAGAAAAATTAAGTCTTCATGCAAGAAGAGTTCCACAACTTACTTCAGCTGATAGTTTTGCAATGGTTTTGTTTTATTGTTTGGTACTATTGTAGCTCCATACTTACTATCAATTTCAAATTTACAGCTTGTCATATCTACTTTCCCATCATTTGAGATTCTACTGAATTTTGTAAGCAAGTTCACCAACAGGGCTACAAGCAGGTATTTTGCTGTGATGGTCTCAGTAAAAATTCCTCTTTCTTTTTTCTTCTAATTTATTTAATTTAATGGTGCACCATTAGTTTCAGCAAAAACAAACCCCCTCGCCCCAATAACCACTGCTTCCTTCTAATTCTCATTCCTAACCCCACGTTTCTCATTTCCCCATGACAATTCTTCCTCAGAAGCAATGCTCAAGGGTAGCAACATGCATTATTGTATTTTAATTTTAGCATTCAGGAAAAAAAAAACCTAAAGATTTGCAACTCTAATTTCACAAACCTAAAAAGTAATATGCCAAATAGCTTACTCCTGCATAGAAATATTTAAAGCACAGCCAAAAAGAGAAGAGAATAACCTCAATGTACTCACCTTTAATCTCCAGACTCACAGTTCGTGAGACATTGTATTGTTTTCCCATATATGTGTATATCATATGGCATGTGTAGTTTCCTCTGTCTTGTACAGTTACGTTGTGAATCCAGACAGCATTTTCACCCTCTGCCAAAACAAGTCGCTTGTCTTCAAGAACTCCAGGCTTACACTCCTAAATATATCAAAAGTACCTGTGATTTAAGGGAACTAACAATCTGATAATTAAATAAGTTACTGAACGCTACTATTTATTAAAATACTTGACAAATACTGATTTTTTTTTTTAAAGCCACAATGTGGGTTCTTATCGAAGCATCACTACGCTCTGACATGATGCCTGATGATGTCTTGCTGAATTTGCACTTTTTAAAAATCACTGCAACCAAACTTTTAAGTTTTCAAGTGGTGTGTTTTAGATCACTGCCTTCATTTAATAGCTTGTCAGTTATCTGTTTCAGGTGTAATAAAAGTTATTACGCATGCAGCAGAGTTTATAAGAACACATATATTCCTACTTCACTGAGATGAATGAGAGCTGCTGTAGCAGTGCCTCCCTCGTGCTGTTGGGTGTATTACCGTTTCTGTGGCAATGCAAATACAGTGAAAAACTTCCTTCTCTTCCCTGACCTATAAGCAGTTTAGAATCACTTCATCTCAAAAGAAGACGTATAGGTGCAGCACCAAGGTTATTTTAAATGGACAGGCCCATTCTATTTTAATCATAAAATCATAGAATAGTTTGGGTTGGAAGGGACCTTTAAAGGTCATCTAGTCCAACCCCCCTGCAAGGAGCAGCAACATCTTCAACCACATCAGGTTGTTCTGAGCCCCGTACAACCTGGCCTTGAATGTTTCCAGGGCTGAGGCATGTACCACCTCTCTGAGCAATCTGTTCCAGTGTTCCACCACTCTCATTGTAAAAAATGTCTTCCTAATACCAGCATCAGAATTAAGAGTTGAACTACTTCAGAATTTTACCTTAACACAGCTAAGCTTGCATAGTCTACAGAGTCTACAGAATTTTACCTTAACACATGTTTCTAAGCTTGCATAGTCTACAGAGTCTACAGAATTTTACCTTAACACATGTTTCTAAGCTTGCATAGTCTACAGAGTATTTTGGCAGAATCAGAGCAAGGGGGATAAGAATATCACACCATGATCAACAGACAGGACAAGTCTAATATTCCGCAAAACTGAAATACTTATGCAGAGCCTTGTATTTAAGGAAACATACAAGTTTTAAAACTTATTATCTACATAAAATAATCAAAAGGATAAACTAGATTTTCACAAATCAACAAATCAAAACACATGTTTGTTATTTATTCCGAGAAAACTTCCAATCCAGAAATGGAAAATTGTTTCTTTAAAACATGCCACTCATACGTCCTTACACCTTCCCAAGAGTGTAGCAAGATAGATGCCTTACTCAAACTGTAGAGAAAATAAACCTTTCCTTCCAAAAGCTGCTTTTCTCTGTTACTTCATAACATATTTTAAATAGAGTATTTCCTGTCTTGTATATCTGAAGTAAACGTGCACAATACCTTATACCAGTGTACTGCAGGCTGGTTATTGTCTTCATCTTTAAAATGTTCCAGATCAGGGCATATAATCTTT
The DNA here is from genome assembly GCA_011801015.1 of Ardeotis arabs. Taxonomy (NCBI): domain Eukaryota; kingdom Metazoa; phylum Chordata; class Aves; order Otidiformes; family Otididae; genus Ardeotis; species Ardeotis arabs. Next base: position 18,742 of record JAAGAY010145704.1, read on the forward strand.
CCAGTATTTGCGCTCATCACTTTTTGTTCATACTTCATTTTGCCGTTAAAACACAAACCGTTGTCATTCTTAAAAACTGTTAAATTTATAGTTTTTTGGTTAGATTTTTTAAGGCTCCTGTAATGAGAACAGTAGACAAGTCAGGTTATTGACAATCAGGTTCCTTGTTTCCAGCAAGTCAGGGAGTGTACGGAGAAGGAATTCAGCATCTCCACCTGCCCTGCCTCTAACACCCCTGCTATAGCCTCCATAGCTCTTAAACATCACTCTCAGCTCCTCACCCCCTGTTCCAGAACAAGACAGATGGGAATAAGCTCTGGTTTTGTGCTGTGAGCAGCAGTGCAGGCTGCTCTGGAAGCACCAGAGGGGAAGCCAAGATTTCTCACAGCTGATGCTCTATGGAGCCCACAGCACCAACCTAGCCTTGCCATTTTCAGCGCTGCTTTTGCCAACACACAGTAGTTCAGGGTAACCCAAAACCTATCTGCACTGGCACACCCGTGGTGCCAAATGAACAGAAGATAGGTTCATCTCAGCATTCTTTGGAGGGACATATCATGAAAAACAGGCTGTAACTCTTAGCTGAAGAGAGACAAAGCTTTTGAATAACACATCCATCAAGGTGCAACATCAATGTAAAACCACTTCACACTGGAAGTTCACAAGAACCTGTGGTACAGTAGCTCTGCAGAGGAAAGATGGCACTAGAAACCAGAAGCTTAAGCCAGAAGTAAAGGTCAGCCTCACCTCTGTGCCTGGCAAGGTCATGGAGCAGATTCTCCTGGAAACCATGCTAAGGCACATGGAATACAAGGAGGTGAATGGTGACAGCCAACACAGCTTCATTAAGGGCAAATTGCGCCTGATCAATTTGGTGGCCTTCTATGACAGGTTTACAGGATCAGTGGATAAGGGACAAGCAACTGACATCATCTACCTGGACTTGTGCAAGGCATTTGACACTGTCCTGCATGACATCCTTCTCTCTAAACTGGAGAGACATGGGGCTGATGGACAGACAACTCAGCGGATAAGGAATTGGCTGGATGGTTGCACTCAGAGAGTGGTGGTCAGCGGCTCGATGTCCAGGTGGAGACCGGTGACGAGTGGTGTTCCTCAGTGTTCGGTGTTGGGCCCAGCCCTGTTTAACATCTTTGTCAGAGACACGGACAGTGGGATAGAGTGCACCCTCAGCAAGTTTGCCGATGACACCAAGCTGTGTGGTGCAGTTGACACACTGGAGGGAAGAGATGTCATCTAGAGAGGATGTGCCTGTGCCAACCTCATGAAGTTCAACCAGGCCAAGTGCAAGGTCCTGCACAAGGGTTGTGGCAATCCCAAGCACAAATACAGACTGGGCAGGGAATGGATTGAGAGCAGCCCTGAGGAGGAGGACTTGGGAGTGCTGGTGGACAAGAAGCTCAGCATGAGCCGACAATGTGCGCTTGCAGCCCAGAAAACCAACTGCATCCTGGGCAGCATCAAAAGAAATGTGGCCAGCAGGTCAAGGGAGGTGATTCTGCCCCTCTACTCTGCTCTGGTGAGATCCTACCTGGAGTACTGTATCCAGCTCTGGAGCCTCCAACATAAGAAGGACATGGACCTGTTAGACCGAGTCCAGAGGAGGGCCACAAAGATGATAAAAGGGCTGGAGCACCTCTCCTATGAGGACAGGCTGAGAGAGTTGGGGTTGTTCAGTCTAGAGAAAAGAAGGTTCAGGGGAGACCTTATAGCGGTCTTTCAGTCCCTAAAGGGGGCTTATAGGAAAGATGTGGAGGGACATTTTAGCAGGGCCTGTTGTGATAGGACAAGGTTTTAAAATAGACGGAGGTAGATTCAGATTAGACATTAGGAAAATAATTTTTCAATGAGGGTGGTGGAACACCGGAACAGGTTGCCCAGAGATGTAGTGGATGCCTCATCCCTGGAAACATTCAAGGCCAGGTTGGATGGGGCTCTGAGCAACCTGATCTGGCTGGAGATGTCCCTGCTCCTTGCAGGGGGGTTGGACTAGATGACCTTTAAAGGTCCCTTCCAACCCTAACTATTCTATGAATATTCTCTATTAATTCATTGTTGAACTCTTCATTTCTCGATGCTATGCTACAGGAGAAGTTTCCACAAGACTGAACTGCATGTTTTGACAGTCCTGGCTTCATCTTCTATATATAATGCACCTTGGCAACCTCTGTAATTAAGGTTTAAGTGACTGATGCACAAAATGTAGCCTACAGTTAACACAACTGCACTTTAGCAAGTTTTTTGTCCTGCTGACATTATGCAAGCCAGGGATGTGAGGTGTCCACAAGGAACACATCTCATAGCTACAGTAACTAGAAACATAGCAGGAAAGACTAAATTAAAATTATTTAACTGGGTAGCTTTGAAAGGATTACATTTCTTCTGACTTAGAATTTTACCGTCATTGTCAACTCTGGAGCAGGAAGGTGCAAAGGTCTGCACCTACGCTGGAAGTTTTTGCTGATCACTGTTACTACATTCACAACCCAAACCCCTTCAGCGTAACTGATGTACTGTACGCACACCGGTACACATAACTACACACTATTAAGACAAATTTTGAGTCACCCAAAAAGCCTGTATTGGCTTTTCTCAGTGTGCTATGGGAAGACCGTAAGGAAAAGAACAATTTCTGTCTGCTTTCCCAAAATTAATTTCCTCTTCAGCACAAAGTGAATTTCAGCCATTACAAATAAGATCTGACCACCAGAAGTGGTGACGTCCACTGCAATAATCTGAGCCGTAAATATGGCAAGAGCTTTAAAGTACCAAAGAGGTGAAATGAATCTATGCCTTTTTTCTTCTTCTCTGTACACTCTGATCTTTTCAGCAGCACTGAGGACACATTACTTTCTCTGTCTCTAAAGCAGTCTAGCACACTGCTTTGCTCTTTACATGCATTCTCATTTTTGACCAGTGACATTTGGTAATGTTTGAAAATAAAACGTAAGAATGGTGTTCTGCCTTTTAATTTGTAAATTTCTAAAATGATTCCCAAAAAGTTGCTAAGCTCTCCAGAAAGTCTGTGTGTGGTGACACTGCATAACATGCAGAGTTTGCTCCTCTTAGATCCTTCTTCCATTTAACCACATCCAATGAAGAAACCAAAATGTTCTTCAGATATGTCAGTATCAAACAGCAATTTGAACACAGGAAAAGCTGGAGCAGTTAAGACTTTTCCCTGTGACCTTACGCTTCATCCAAAACAAACAAACAAAACAAACAACCAACCCACACACACCATTGTTAATATTAGCATGCTTTAAGATAAAGAATCTTCTGTATGAACTACTTTTGCAATGCTACTTTTGTGGAAGAAAAGAAGAAAAAAAGCAGAACATAGAAACAAAAAGCATGGTCAAAATAACGCTTTTAACTGATCTACCTACAACAAAAAAATTCTGTACACTCAAGTTCCACTAATAAATTACGACACTTGTAAGCATTAGCAACCCAGTTGTTTCCCTCCTCCCTGTCTTACCTTACATCACATTCATAAAGTCCAGAATCTTCCAGTGTTGCAGGAATAAACCAAAGTAAGCCCCCTCGCTGATGGATCCTGGCGTCTCTCTCTGTGGTTACTGGTGTAGCACTACCATTTTTATACCATGTCAGATTGTAATCAGAGGGAAGCACTGGCAATGGACTTATTGGGCAACTAATAGCTATAGGCTCTCCAACAAGCACAAAGTAATCACAAATAATGCATTCTTCTGTTAAAAAAAATAAGAAAAAAAAATTAATGCTTTTTATCTGTATGCTTTTATGTTTTAGAAGTATTAATATCCATTCCAAGTTACAGAGAATTAGAAAATAAGCTTTCAGTAACAGTTTACCATTAAAACACTGCAAGACTACCATGTTTTGTTTGTTTAGCACCTTCTGGTTGAGGATCTAAACCACATATTTTACAAAGCTTAAGCCACAACTTCCCTCTATTAAGGTAGTCAGCAACAAGCACATGTAAGTCCAATAGCCTTAGTGCAACCCAAGGTATAAGAAGATAAATGGGATTCCCCAGGCAACACAAGCTTCCCAGTTCATCTGTCATGTCCTTGTTATTTGGGCACGTTAGGACTTTTCCAGAATTACCAGATTCTTAATCTAGATACTATCTATGAAAAGCATCGTGCAAACACTAGCAGTGCAGAGCTCCTCACAGTACTCTAGCCATTATGACTGTGGGGCCAAAAACAAATTAGGAAGAAAAACAGGGGAAAAAAAAAAAAAAAAGATGTTTTTTGATCTGAAGCACAAGATAATATGGAATGAGATCAAGACCTCAACACATCAAAGAAGAACCAACATGTCATAATGGAAAGGAAATTTGGAGAGGCACAGTATTTAGATTAAAAAGTCTTGTCTATGATGTATTGTTTCCTTACTACATTTCCAATTTCTGACATCTTCATCCAGAATACCCTCTACATTATGAATATTATTCTGAGCATCACATAAAAGGTGAGCATAAACAGAATTTTTACAATTTTGGCTGTGTAACATGTTGACAAGACACAATCATGCAGCCTAGCAAGCAGTTTTTTTAAACATCAGTCAAAAAAATACCAGAGAAAGAAGGACAGATACTGCAATAAGTCATCAAGAACCCAAATCTGCAAGCAAAAACTACTTGGAGAATACCAGTTTAGTACTAACAGAGCAGGCCATTTGGCTACAAAGAGGATTTTAAACACTTCCAAACTTTTGCATACATGTGCAACACTGAATTCCTATGAAACTGCAAAACATCTGACTGATTTTACAAATCTTGCTGAATGTCTGTATAAATACAAAGCAAATGCATTCAACTTCAAAATAAAAAAGTCTTCAGTAACCTTTGCAGTCTCACCATCTTTCTATCACCTAATCCAAAGGACCCTATGGAGCTTAAACTATTTCAGAGACATTAATATTAGACTGCTCATGCCAAAAACAGCAAAACAACCATCAGTAATTTATGCAGTCCTAAACTCCTCTGAAAAATTGAATCCACCATTAAAAATATTACTAACTAGTTGTAAAGGAAACCGAGTCCTACCGTTTTCAGGACTAGAGCTACAGCATGTCTCTTAAAGTAGGCATTCAACAGCTGACTTTAAGTCAAGGAAGCCAATCTCTTCGGACTTTCTTCATAGGAATGAGGGAGAGACTAATCAAAGCCTCAATACCCTAAATTTAAGTGGCTAGATTTAAAAATATTTAAGTCAATTTGTCCATTCCATCTTCAATATGCTGAAGCAAAAACAAACCCCAAATCAACTACTTGCTCTCAGTAACTCTTTTCTATGAAATACACATAACTTGTCCCTTGCATGCTTTCTTTTCTAAAATGGTAATTTCAGCAATGTATGTAACTTACCAGCACTGAACAGAGGTTTCAGTAGAATGAGACAACCAATGAGCAAAAAAATAGATGTCATCTTTTGCTGCAAAGAATTTTTTTCCGTTAGTGTGGTACAAGTGTTGAAGCTGCACTGTCCTCTGCACGCTGCATTATTCCTTAAAAAAATACAGGAGAAGCATTAGTCATTTTGGGGAGGGAAAAAATGGGTTTGGCAATTTAGCCCCAGCTTTGGAAGATCTCAACTACAGCAAATGCTGGCCTCCACAGAAGGTTGCTCAGTTTTCAGCTTTCTACTGGAATTTCTCCAAATTTCTACTGGAATAATTATTGCATAAAGCGTATTTTTCTTTTGCCAGCATAGTTAAGCCAAAAAAACCCCCAACCTTCTAGCACAGACTAGTTATGCTAGCAGACAGTGATTTAAGCTATACCGTACAATTTAGAAACCAAGCTTGACTAAGCTACTCCTCTTTCCACACGTTTATGAGAGACACAATCACAGAGATGTACAAAGTTTTGTTCTTTGAACTGTTCTTGTACAGTTGAGGAAGCACTGCTTTTAAGAGCAGAGGAACTTACAGTTCTTTGCAGAAGGACAAGCACACTGTAACTCCTGTGTGATCTGTCACTTAAATTGGCATCTAAAGTCAAACATGTGTGGAAACCGCATGATAATATGAATGGCTGTGGTCAGACATAAAACAAAGTGTTCAAGAATCGTAGTTTCACTTCACACCTCAGGTTGTCTTTGCAGTTTTCTCCAACAAACACAAGACTGAACAGGCACCGACTGCCCTCATGGCCTGCAAGTGGCTTCCACAAAAACTCAAAATCTTTACCAAGTCCTGCTCCTCTCTCAGATGTGCTTGCTTTTTCTCGGCAAGATGCCATCAGAGCCCTTCCCAAGCCTTCTGCTGTAAGCCAACCAGCAAACACTTAACCTCTTTCCCTTCTGACAGCTTCTTGTAGGTTAAGGTCTGCATTTAGCTGCCTTGCCTTTCCTCAGTTCCTGACTATCTTGCATGCTGCTCCCTCTCACTCTAATGCAATCTGGTTCCCCACATAGCAATCCACTGCAAAACATTCATTTCACGGGTCCTAGTTAATATTTGTCTTCTACCCAGCTAGAAATGGCTGGAAGAAGAGATGGTATTCCCTGAAAAACTAACATGGCCTTGACTTACTTTTATAGCCAATGTAGTTCACTTTAGTGACAAATAAGCCACAACAGCTCCTTCTTTTGAAACATTTACTTCACAGAAGTGCTGGGGTAGTAGGGAGGGACACATAACGCAGAGTTCAATATAACAGCCTCTGAGTATGTACTTCTTTTGAACAGTTTATCTGATAAAGTACTCCTACCATAGTCTTTATTTAGCTGTCTTGTATGTGGTTCTCCTGTAACTTGGCAATGAGGTGATCATCATTCTTCGAGTTTCAGTATACCTGTAAAGAGTGCAGAAGGGGAGTGGAGAAGGAGAAGGAAGGACTTTATAAAACACATTATCTGGACAGCAGCATACACATACAAAACCACATTTTCTACAGACATCCTAAATGTAATAGCAAGAGCATCCCTCTGCCTACCCTAGAGAGATGACTTAAAACGAAAGGGCAACAACAAAACTTGCAGTAAAGATTGAGCGAGAATTCTAGCAAAGATCTTTGGAAAATTAAGTTTCTGTCAAAAAGAAGATAACATTACACAGGTGACGAGCAAGCAGCAAAACCAAAACCAGACGTAAGCAGCCACTTTGTAAGACAGACTTAACCACTAAAAGGAAATAAGGAATACTTAAATTCAGGGTAAGATAAAAATACCTAAGATACCCAAGAGGTTAAGCTCTACATTCTGCACCCATTACTGACCTCCAGTACCAACGGTGGATGTCTTTCTAACATTGTATGCTAAAGCTCAATTTTTTTAAAGTTCTGTTCTTTCAAAATTCACACACATACCCCTTTCAAATATTGCAACAGTAAAGCTTAAAAACTCTGTAATGAAAGGAAGAAGCCTCTAGCTTTTGTAGTTGCAATACCTTACAGTATGTGAAGCATTTCTATTCCGGTCAGTATGGTTTCAAGTGACCACACAAGGTTTTTACACTTTTTCTTAAGCAGAATATACAGAGAAACACTATTCAAAATCCACAAATGTGAAACAGTAAACTTTGTTTAAGAAGTAGAACCTTTGTTTAAGGTAGTTCACAAAGCTAACAACTTTAGCCTTGTAGTGCCTTCTACCCCAGCCTCAGCTATATGAAATGCTCCTGTGATACAACCACTGAAGCTCAAAAATTTCACTTATGTAGAAAGAACGGCAATTTCACTGATGACACTGCCTACATACTTAGTTTGGAAAACTGTTTCAGCTCAAAGCTTGCTGAGCTCAAAGGAAAAACGTATGTGAAGTCTTTTAAGAAATAAGGAAAAAAAAAACCAAAAAACTCAACAACAAACAAACAAAACCCCACACCACCAACCAATCATGTTTGTGGTCTGAGCTACTAAAAAAGAAAGGTTTGATTTCCAAGTTACTTTCCTAATATTTATCTTCCTATAGTTAAAATACAAATTACTACTGCTCCTTCAAACTTCTAAAATTATCATCTTTAAAACAGAAATAGAAAACAAGTGCACCTAATTTAAGATACTGACATTTTGTTCTTTGTGGGATGTCTGTGTTCACAGAACTTGCCCTTTTACTTGCCTTAGGCACACTGACAACTTCAAATGCCACAAGAAGAGGTTTAGAGACATATTGGGTCCCTAAGTCTGCATGCAGCAGAATTAGCAAACTTTTCCTTCAGGAGGCTGTGCAAAACATGTAACTGTATCTTTGTTTTCCAAATTGTCTGTCTCCAATTTTGAAAAGATTTTACTTTTAAATAATGTATAAATACAGGGACATGACAGATTCTTACAAAGGCCAACACAGTGAAAAACACTCAAAACAGTAGCATAGAAAGCACCTAAGTCCCTCAATTGTGTATCAGCACGTTGCTGTTAATTTAAGTGGCTTTCAATATTGATCACTGTCTATAGGGGCTAATTATAGCAACTGTGACCAACAGATCCTTAGCCTTTGAGCTATACAGAAGAACACAGAAATGGTAGTTTAAAGGCAACTCATTATCATCTCTGTGAACAGTATATTAGCAAAAAGGTGTAAAGTGCCCCAATTTAGTGGCATACCTACATGAAAGAACTGCATTTACTTTTTAAGTAAAACTTTAATACAGTTTAATTGAAACGAGGGGAGGAGGGTGTGGAGAACCAAACCCGTGTATGGTCACTTGCTCCAAAGTATAACCACCAAGACAAGATTCAACCCACCACAACAATTCACAGAGCTCACACCTTGTTCCTTGCTGTGCTTACTCCTGTCAACAAGAGTAAGCGGTTAATCTGCGTAACAGGGTTAAGCCATGACAGCAAAGCAAGATAAAATTTCTAACAGACTACACCTTGTTTCCAGTCTACTACCTTCCTGAGGTCCCAGCTTTCCTGTCTAACATGCTCAATACACAAACCAAATGCAGCTGATCATTTTACATGGGCATGCATGAATGCCAAGTCACACAAAGTGATGCGCAAGCACCCTCTAGAAGTGGTCATAATGTAGTTGATCATTTTACAGGAGCATGCATGAATGCTGAGTCACACAAAGCGATGTGCAAGCACCCTCTAGAAATGGATCTGGTTATCCACTGTGGTATTCTGACACTGAAGTGATGACCACAAACTTTAGTCCTTAGATGTCTCCTTTCCAGATGATCCTGAAAGTGCAGGACTACAGAAAAGTCATACCTTTAAAGAAAACCCATTATCCGATACATTCTGTTGAAGCTACATCAAAACGAAGGCATAGAAATCAAAGAAGAATATCCACAAAAAAAAGCCTGCAATAGTTAAATCTTTATAAACTAAATCCCAGTTCAACTTTGAGACAAACTATTAACTGCTCTAAATTTGAATCTGAACAAAGTGTTTGTTACAGGTACTTCCTCAACTTTCACCAAAGCCCAGGAAGAGAGGGGAAAAAAAAATAAAATATGAGTATCTGTAGCTCTACATAACTGGCCACCACCAGTTGATTCTAGCACAGTGAAGAGCCACCTATCCACCCACTTCCACCTCAAGTCAAACTGGAGACAATGAGAGCATCCAAACCACCTTGGAGAGATCTTACCAGTATTCAAATCAATTGAAAATAGTACCTCCTTTCAGCGTCAAGTGGAAGGAGCTCATTTCACAGTCAGCGCTTCGAAGACTTTTCTATGTCATTTCAACCCCTGATACCTGTCAATATAAAGTAATGTGGATGTTAATGTGGAACATTTCTTATTTAAGTCCAAAGTAAGTTATTACTTTTCCACTGACATTTTCAAAGTATAGTTACAAGGCATTTAAAAGGACCCGAATGGCTCATGTAGATAAAACTGTATGTATCAAAAATACAGTGATGCAAAGTATTAAAAAATTAATGTATTACTCCCATGTGAGAGGGAGGAAATCAGTAATACTTTTTTTTAAAAAAGTGATGAGTATTTCTCATTTAAGGATTAATTTGAAATGCTTGAATTAAGGATTCGGTGTTATAAAACAACTTTTGTGCATGAATTTTATGGCAATTTCTCAGCTTTCACAGCACTCTAATTTCACAATCTATATGAAAGGCCAGAGTGTTCTTTTAGCAACGCCAACCTTGTTTTATGAGAATCCGAGCACATACAAATAAATGGTCCAAATCAAACAAGCGGGCAGTTGCCCAATTCATGAAGAAGAAAACCAAAACACATTTAGCGCTTCGCTCGAGTCGCTGATGAAAACCCTCCAAACTGAAGAGCTGCTGCTGGAAACGAACCCCAACCTTGATTCAGCTCAGTAGCTCTGGATGGACAGCTCTCTCCTACCCAGCTGTGGCTCCAGAGGCTGCTGTCAAGCCGTGTCTGTCAGGGCAAGCTCCTCGCTAGGTCTGACACCGCTATTTCTGCGGGAACCTCTCTCACCCAAAGCCTTGCTCTTGATGCCATACACAGTTAAAAAAAAGGAGCCCCTGTTTGGTGACGGTTATAAACAGCTTCTGCAGTGTTTTACCAGGTCAAGAAGATTTACACCAAGCTTCATCCTGCTTCCTGTTACAAGTACGTAAAAAAATGTGGTACATCAACACTCCTACAGTTTTCATTTTTATACAGGACTTCCTACCTGCGTTTGTATAGCACCATACAGAACGAGGAAACAGACACAAACGCAAAATAATAATAATAATTTTTAAAAAGCCTTCCAAGGAAGTTATTTGGGGTAGGAAAAGAGCAGGAAAACCATCAGCTGCACGCAGAGCTGGCAGGACTGTGCAAACACCCCACGCACCACAACAAACGGCCCCCAAACACGCCTGGAATTAAAAGAAACCGAGGGTTTGGGGTTTTTTCGGAAGCCATCAGCACTGCAGCCTACCTGCCGAGGAGCCGACCCCCGCCTTCGCCGCAACCCGCGGATACGCAGACCGGCCCGGGGCCCTCCCGCCACCTCCCCACGCTGCCAAATACGAGGCCAACGGGCCAGGGAGCGCCGAGAGACACGCGGGGAAGGAAAAAACCCAGCTGCCACCCCTCCACGCCCGTCCCCTGCCGCACACACTGCTACCCTCCCCGTCCCGTCCCGTCCCGTCCCGTCCCGTCCCGTCCCGTCGGCGGCGCTGACAGCCCAGCCGAGCCCCGGGAAGGAGCGAAGCGACCGCCACTCCCCACATCCCCTCCTGCCCGCCGCCCTTCCTCACCTCCGGCCGCTCCCGGTGCCCCGCCGGCCGCCCCGGCCGGCGCCACATAGCAGCGGGCGGGCGGACGGGCAGTAGGCCCCGCCTCACCCGGCCTGCCGCGGCCGCCGCCTCGCCCCTCCCACACACCGCCTCCAGCCCGCCCCACAGCCCGCTCCGCCCGGGGGTCGCGGCCCGGCCGGCTGCTTCAGGCTGGGGTGGGCGGATGCGGGGAGCCCCGCAAGCCGGTCAGCCCCCACCGACCCCCCCGGCCGAGGGCGTGCGAGCACCTGGCGCAGGCGAGCTGGACCTAAATGGTGGCTTCCTGCGTGGCCTCCTTCGGGGCATCTCCTCGAAGTTCGAATTTTCTCTGGCATCAACCCACTTCCTTCAGCCGCCACGCCTGGGTTTAGTTCCCCTTCAGGCTGTGATCCCGGGGCGGCCAAGTTGACTTTGGCGCTGTGTGGACACCGTTTTTCCCTCAGTCTGCCCTCGGGGCTCGCAGCAAGCCCTGACTGGGCTGATCATCGAATCACAGGATCACAGAATAGTTTGGGTTGGAAGGGAGCTTTAAAGGTAATCTAGTCCAACCCCCTGCAAGGAGCAGGGACATCTCCAGTCAGATCAGGTTGCTCAGAGCCCTCATCCAACCTGGCCTTGAATGTTTCCAGGGATGGGGCATCCACCACCTCTCTGGGCAACCTGTTCCAGTGTTGCACCACCCTCATTCTAAAAAATATTTTCCTAGTATCTGATCTAAATCTACCTCCCTGTATTTTAAAACCATTACCCCTCATCCTATCACAACAGGCCCTACTGAAGAGTTTTTTCCTGTAGGCCCCCTTTAGGTACCGGAAGGCCACTATAAGGTCTCCCCGGAGCCTCCTCTTCTCCAGGCTGAGCAGCCCCAACTCTCTCAGCATGAGATCTTGGAAAGCGCAAGAGCCCTCTGGCCAGCTCAGCGTGCCAGCCTGGCCACAGTGAGGGATAACACCCATTTGGCAGCTTGATGGGAGCAGAGACATTTCATATCTTCAAATAACCAGATCTGGCCCATGCACCGTGGTGCGCCCATGCCAGATGTAACTGCACGTGCCCTGGGGACCTGTGTAGCACAAGTGAAACCAGTCCTTGGTGAATACGACACCCTGCACATGGAAGGAGTACAGGGACCCTCACTTCTGCCTGGGATTTTCCAGGACAGATGTCCGAGTGCCCGGTGCCACTGTTCTGGTATTCCATCACCTGAAGTTGTGCAACTTCTCTATTTGGAGCAGAGCTTTGTTTGCTTTCCGTCATCTACATGTTTGCTTTCAAACTGATTTGGTCAGCTGCCCCCTCCACTGTGCCAGGCTATAACTTTTTTGATTCAAACAATATTTTTTTCATTCGGAGTTTGGGTAGTAACATTATATCATTCTCATTCTTTAGTTTAATGGCAAAATTAATCATGTTCAAACATAGAAATGCAAATTTTCCCAGACAGGGAAAATCTAGAATTGTTTCCTTATCCATAGTTTTCAGTTCAATTTCTTCTCCTCCTTGAGTTTGCCTTCACCTCCTTCATTTTTGGTTCCCATAAGGTTACTTATGGTCACTCTTCAGAGACATGACTGTAGGGTACTGTGAGTGATTGCTCATCCCCATCTCTGTTTAAATTCAAGATCCACGTGCATTAACTTTATTTACATTCCAGTTGAAGTAAATGTACATTTTATTATGAGTTATAAAAATGTCATGTAAGAAGAAGCTTCACCTTGGGGTTTGAACAATTCTTAAACCAATGTGAAGGGACTGTCAGCTTGTTAAGGGTTTGGAAAAATGCAGGAAGGCATGTTTTAAGTTATTAAATGGTAGAGGAGATACTCTCTTCCAGACTCACAGAAACATTACTCTTTCCCAAGTGGGAAACTCAGGCTTTTCTGGGTAGAAGAGCTAATTTGCTTCCCTCTTGGTTTCATTAACACTAACTAGAGAAAAGAAGGGATTCTCATACTGGCCTTCTTCCATGTTGACAATATCAGGATGATGAGCTGGATTGAGCCACGGAGCTCTGAGAAAGGAAAGCTGTGAAATGTTTACCAACTTACACAATGATATAAAGGGGAAGAAGCCCCTTTATACGGGTACATTTCTATTCCTGTTGCTGTGTGTGCTTATAAGCCTTTGTGGACTCTCATGTCTATTTTAGCTGTGCAAAATGCTTTTATCTGCCCTTGCCTTTGGTGTCGAGGTGACTGGCTAAATTAGGGGAACTTCATAAGCCATAGCAATCTTAAGAATAAAGATATCAGAGTGCTCTAAGTGTTTATCTGCCTAATACTTCGTTCCACAATATCCAAAGGATAACAGCAATGCTTCCAGTTGAGCTGCACAAAGTTTGAAAGTTGGTGACACTGGGAGATTCAGAGAAAGAAGTGTCTCCCAGTAGCTAGCAATGACCAGGAAAGTTCTCCACCATGTAGCAAGAGAATAGGGAGCATGCCAGAAACCTAGCAGTCTCAAGGAAGAGTAACACTTATATATTGGATGTATATGTTACTTGGTAAGTGTTGAAGATAAAATGGTCATTTGTAGAATCTGACACGCATCACTGTTTCTGTAATTCTGATATCCCATATCTGTCATGAGCACACTTTTAAAGTAAAAACCCAAAGTACTCTCTGGCACTCATTTTAGAGAAACTAATCACTCCAAACCAAAAGTACACTTACAGAAGAACGCACGCAAGTGGCAGCACTGCCAAATTGTGATTCAGTTGCAAAGTATGCATTTTTCTCAGAGTAGAGGATGTTTCCTAGAGTTTCCTAAGAGTGCTGTGGCTTAATTGATCATGAAACATCTAGTAGGACTCCAGTGAGAGAGGAGTAATTCTGCGAATTTCTGTTCTTTTTCCACTGTAGAGCTGTTTCCTCAAGTGAATTTTAAACCCAACCTGTTACCTCAATTACACAGTAAACTGTGTGAGTGTACCGAGGCGCTGAGTTCACACGTAATTGGGAAAAGCCTGTCATTGCTTCTAACTCCAGGCCTCTGGGGCATAGAATCATAGAATCATAGAATGGTTAGGGTTGGAAGGGACCTTCAAAGGTCATCTAGTCCAACCCCCCTGCAAGGAGCAGGGACATCCCCCACTAGATCAGGTCGCTCAGAGCCCCATCCAGCCTGGCCTTGAATGTTTCCAGGGAT
>JAAGAY010145705.1:0-10738 GCA_011801015.1 Ardeotis arabs
ATGGATGGAGAGCAGCCCTGAGGAGAAGGACTTGGGAGTGCTGGTGGATGAGAAGCTCAACATGAGCCGGCAATGCGCCCTTGCGGCCCAGAAGGCCAACCGCATCCTGGGCTGCATCAAGAGGAGCGTGGCCAGCAGGTCGAGGGAGGTGATTCTCCCCCTCTACTCTGCCCTGGTGAGACCCCACCTGGAGTACTGTGTCCAGTTCTGGAGCCCCCAACAGAAGAAGGACATGGACCAGCTGGAGAAGGTCCAGAGGAGGGCCATGAAGATGATAAGAGGGCTGGAGCACCTTTCCTATGAGGACAGGCTGAGAGAGTTTGGGCTGTTCAGCCTGGAGAAGAGGCGGCTCCGGGGAGACCTGATAGCGGCCTTCCAGTACCTCAAGGGGGCCTACAAGAAAGATGGGGCCTGTTGTGATAGGACGAGGTGTAATGGTTTTAAAATAGAGGGGGATAGATTTAGATTGGACATTAGGAAAAAATGCGAGTTGTAGAACACTGGAACAGGTTGCCCAGAGAGGTGGTGGAAGCCCCATCCCTGGAAATGTTCAAGGCCAGGCTGGATGAGGCTCTGAGCAACCTGATCTAGTGGGGGATGTCCCTGCTCCTTGCAGGGGGGTTGGACTAGATGACCTTTGAAGGTCCAACCATTCTATGATTCTATGATCTGTTGTCATAGCCAGTATCACCGCCCCACACTCATGCAAAGCAATAACAAAAAACCACCCAAGCACCCACAAACCAGAAGTGGGTCTGTATAGATGCAAGTGCATTACTACTCTGTCATGAATTTCATGCTCCTGTGATGCAAACAAACAAATTTCAGTTTAAACAGTAACTAGCTTGCTTTCCTCTTAAAGCTCCATGCATTTTGCAGGGCACAGCCTACTCCTTATTTTCTCTCCCAGACTGTCAGGGAGTTTCTTTGCCCTAAAGATGCAGCCAGGCTATCCCTTGTAACAGAATTCTGAAATCTGTAAGCACTTTAAAGTTGGTGATTTTCCTTTTTCTGAAGCAAAAATGAGTGTTATACACTGGTCAAGGAAATAGAAGAACAAATTATTGCCTTACCTGAAAACCTGGCACAACAGGCTTCACCCAGTTTTGGTTTGAAGGGTTGGTTCTTACAAGATTTACAATAGCCTTCTAGTTCAATCAACTGCCTCTGCAGCTTCTCTTGATCTACAGAAAAAAAAACCAAAACCAAAAAAAAACAAAACCCACACTTGATAGCTAACCACATTTGGGTAGAATGAAGAGCATACTTACTTTTAAGCTCTTCTCCCATCTTTGGCATTTTAAAAATATTTTTCTACTGTCCAACCTACATAACCACATGGTTCAGTTCACTATAGGCATTCATTTTATTAATTTTCTTGCAACAGTGACTTCTTACTGGTATTAGGAACAGTGAACACTTTTTCTTACCTTTAGTTTGAACTGGCACAGCGTAGAACAAGTTTGGGCTTACAACTTCTGTGACACAGACAGATACAGTTTCATCTATAGCCAATTCAATCAACTTCCAGCGCCCAAGTGATGTTTCTAATAGAAACAGTAAGAAAATGCAGTGTACCACTTTCCTCCAAGCACAAGCTATTATAAGTAACTGTTACAGAGTTTCTTTTTTTAGAAATTCACTTCAAGAAGAGAAATCTAAACCAAGATAACTCTTGCTTAATCTGCTATTCATAAACTATTAGCATATGAAAGTAGCTGAAGTAAAAAAACACCTCAAAAATAAGACACTGGAAAGTAAACATGGGAAAAGTTTCAGTCATAGCAAGCTTGCAAGTCTCTACTATCAAATATTCAAATAGCATTCATTTAAGACAAACCCAGCAATTTTTTTTTTTTCTTTTTGTCTATAATGCCACCTGCAGGGCAGCTTGTGTTTAACAGCTAAAACTGACACTATAATCAAAGTTATGCATGTTTATTATTAATATTAACTGTAGTTAAACAGCAAGATCATGGTTAAAAGCTGGAATACTGGAAATTCTTGTTCAATCTAAAAGTTAACATTTGTTTCATTACCTTTTTTCTCAACAGACTTGTTTGGGAAGTTATTTTTATTTTGTACTACTTCCTTTACAGCCAATTTTTCAGAAGTTAATATCTCATTGATCACTTCTGGATGACCTGTGGAATTGTCAATAAGCTCTACACCTGCCCCAGCTCTGGAAAAGGAAGTTACTCTGGCTTGAAGCTTTTTCCCTGCAGCATACATATGAAATCTTGCTGTAGCTTCTGGAAGCCATTTGCTATTAGCAGGCTTTATACCTAAAAAGTAGGAGAACTGTTCAAAATATCTCTGTTAAGTTACTTTCTTCAACATTATATTTTCCTTTAAGAAAAACTCCTTATTTTTAAAGCACAACTTCAAATACCAAGGCTACTTCTACTACCTTAGGGATACACACTGTACTTCATCCTGTTAACTGGTCTCCATCTTCCTCCTTTCTTCTAAAAGGAAACATTTCCTCAGGGCTCCCGAGTTATGTTTTCTACATTTTGATATTCTACCAAGCAAATCCTTGTGCCTAAGCACAAGCAACACTGTTAAGACTGTTTATGAGTCAGTTTAATATAGCCTTTTTATCAAAAGAGCAGTAAAACAGTGTTTTAAGACACAAAAAAAAACCCCAGCAGAAGACATCTTGATGAACTGCGGTTTTGAGCTTTTTCCCGTTTCAAATTTTTTTATTTTCAAACCAATTAGAAAGAAATTATAATTCTGCAGAATTTTGCGTGATCTGGTGTGGAAAAGGAAGAGGCAGAGAATTGGTAGAAGACTGAGAACCAGCAGTATTGTGCCAAACTCCGCAAGAATCAAACGAAACATCCCTACAGAGAACTGAAAGGCCGACTTGCTTCATAAAAACAGAGGAGCTCCTTTGCCTGCAGAAGTTTTGAGAAATTAAGTTGCACAAAAGCACATTTACTCCTAGCAAGGCAGCAATCAACAGCTAGTAAGCAACACATATGAAGCAGAACTAAACAATTCCCTTTGATAAATCATGAAGTAACCTCCATGCAGATCACTCCACAGCATTGTCAGGAGCTCAGGGAAGAGCCACTATCTTTCTGTTAAATGCCAGTCTGCTGCGTAGTTAACACTACAACAATGGTTCCCACAATTTCCAGAGGCTGTAAGCAACACAGACATTTATTATGAAAAAAAACCCACAAAACCACAAACAAAAACCAACCCTCTCCAAAAAAGACAAACAACCCCCCCCACCAAAACAGAGTTCTGTGAAGTATACTGTTGTCATCATCTCCTTCCCCCAAAGCAGCAAGTCTCTAAATGCAACAGCTCTTACAAGAGAAAGAATCAATAAGAAGATCCACCTGAGAGCCAGCATTTAATTCCTTGAAATGGAAGTTTTAGGAATGAGGATGAGATCTGTCGTGTTTTATCCAGTGGTACTTCCTCAACATTTCCGTAGTCCACAAAGCATACTTTAACAGTTCCATCTGAAGTAACTTTTTGCACCAAAGCACGGTACCAGTTACCATCACCTAATTTTTAAACATTAAAAAAAAAAAATAATAACTACTTCACATGTTTAGTAAGTCTGCCAGCATTTTTTTTTTGTGAATAAATCCAACTCTTTGCTATCCTCTAAGCATGCAAACTATCAGCTACCTATTCTGGGGGTTTTTTTTGTTTACGTTCACCCTGTAAAAGCAAAAATATTTTCATCTGTTACTTACCAGAGAAAACAGCACAGCAAGGTTCGCCATTCTCAGGCTCAAATACATCGGGTGGAGTTTTCTGACAGTATTCAGACAATGATTTGTTAAGTAAATTTAGAGCATGTAACTCTGAAAATTAGAAAGGGAAAAAAAAAAGCTCAATAAGCTGACTTGAACTTTATTGATAGTGTTCACTGTACAGCTTGCTTACAAAAGATTTGATGGGAGATTTCTGTGAATTTTAGAGTTTCATAAGAAAAAGAACTGTTGACGCTGAGTTAACCATTTAACTTACTAGATAAACTTCATAGCAGGAAGATGTGAGCTAGCTGGTATTTACTGACAAATTAGTTCAGTATGGTAACAAAATGGCCAGTCGTTCTTCCTGCTAATACAACAAGCACCCTTCACTCCAAAATCTGAAGTATATTTTACAGCCAGATAACACCATGGGAATTATCTAGTTCATCCAGTGCATGTGACAAGCTATGGGATCTCACCCTGCTTATTTATTTTTTCTATCAAGTCCTGAAGCCTGCTCTGTAACATCACTTTTAGGGAGGAATTCAATCATGTTTTAAAGGCAATAAAGCCATGAAGAATCTATACTATCCCTAAATAAGTCAAGGAATAAGCTTCCCTCACTTAAGACCAGCCCTATATTTTTGGTTTGAAAGCATTTATCTTCCACTTCCAGCCACTGAATTTCAGCATGCATCAACTTGGAAAAAGTTCCAATAGGTTAAAAAGCCAGTGGCTATCAGAAGTCTTCATACATGCAAATACAGAAACAAGATTTTTTTTTTTTCAAGCTTATCCAAGAGGAAGTCAAGTCCAAAAGCCGTGCTTTCTCATTTTCATGTTCTTTCGTATCTTTTGAAACTTTGTAAGTTTTTATAAATTACAACTGGACAGAGTACTAGAGGAGAGCCCCAGTAAATACTGTATGGGCACAGGGAACATGTCTCTTACTTGTTATCTTTTGTTTAGATATCCTTTGCCTAGTTTATGGTAGCTCTTTTCACTTTTCTCTACATCCTTAAATTAAGTTTTATTCAACTGCTTACCTTCAACGTTTTCAGATTTCAACCTCATAGTCACTACATACCATGATCCAATTCCTTTGTCATTCCACTTGTATTCTTATAAGAAACCTCTGATTAAAGCCTTGGTGCTATAAGCTTACTAGAAACAGTAATGTGTTAGAACTATAATAAATGACAAATCAGAAAGCAGAGAAACTAGCAGAAAGAAAAAAGCCAAATACACTTACCACTGTTATCTGAAATCTGGCAGTAGAATTCTCCAGGACTGTACAGCGTACACACTACGACATCTACTGTTTGTTTAAGAGTTAATTTACTCCACTTGCAAAATTTTTTTTTCATTACGTCCTCTAGAGAGGAGAGAGAAGTAGAGGAAGGAAGATAAATGAAAATAATTCTTACAGGAAAAAAAATTATACATCCTGAATGCTCATTCATGTCCTCAAATTGCTTGTTACAAATAAACCAACAGACTAATTACCAGTGAGAGCCTCTTTGCAGAATAACAGCAAGTAAGAGAAATGTGCCAGTTGCTTAATGTATTTGATCACAACTGAGAAGGGCAAGAGTAACCACACAGAGCTACAGGCTCGGTGGCAATAACCTGAGCAAGAGGGCCTCTGGGGAACTGTGTTTCCTGGGTAGCAGGGCAGGGGGCATAGAAGAGGGAAATAGTTGTCACAGAGAATACTGGAAATCATCTATGGAGGAGAAAGAACAAAAAGATTAACAGAAAGACTGGTTGCAGAAATTTGGACTGTATATTATACTCAAGTACCTGACAGGAGCTTATAGTTTAAAACAAGTTGTAGAACAGATCACGTGAAAACTAAATTATGGCACACTGGAGAAGCCATCATTTTGTCTATCAGCATATTATTAAATCTACCTGTATTTTTCATAGCTGTTAACTTTGTTACAGCTTGTGGTAGGCAGCAGCATGCAGAAATACTGTCAGCCTTTTTAAGAACTGAGTCCAAGTGGGTGGCCTCCAACTTTGGTAGATCTTTCCACTTTTAAGTGTTTAGATTTTTTTCAGAAAATGAAGTTCAAGAAAGATGGACCAAAAAAAAAAAAAAAAAAAAAAAAAAAAAATCAACCCACACAAAAACACACCCCACAGAACACTCCCCTCCTTCCACATCAAAAAAACCAAACCAAAACAACAGACTAGGCTTTCAACAGGCTCTTCTTTATTTTCAGTGGAATACAAGACTGTCCTTCACACTGTAAGCAACTGCCAGATCCCTACTGGCAAAGGCAAAGCACAGCTGGCATATTTTGAGAAATATGCTCAAAGAACTCAAGTAATAGAAGCTGGTTGAATTTTCCACTCTAGGTTGAAGAAGGATTGACACAAAAAGTAAAAATTAAGAAACGGCTCAAAGTTTAGAGAAAGCTTTAGGATGCCTAACAACTGTGAAATACAATTGTTTTTTCTTTCATGTGATGGTGTGATTTCTTCTAAGTAGTTCTCTAAACCAAAAAAATACATTGTTTTTTAATTTCTGGCAAGTTACCTAAAATCTAGCCTTATACTATGCTGGATCCAGCAATCACAGATTTTATCACTAAGTTTAAATAAAGCAAACAAGATAATGAAAAATTATTTTCTAAGCTGACAGAGAAACGTATCTGTTGAAATTCCAATATAAAAAGCACAAGTTTCAAAACACAAAAGTCGATCTTTTTAGAACCTGCTTTCAAAAGCTCCCACTCTGTGAGAGAAATTAAAAGGTAAGAAGTAACCAAGAAATCAATGAAGTACAAAACAGGTCCAGGATCATGGCCACAGATCAAAATCTGTTTTGATATAACCGCAAAAGTTACTGTCTATCTGAATTTTATAAAAGATTCCTTACCCTTCTGAACAAAGATAAGGAATAACCATGTCCTGACTACACAGCATCTAGTGAAGAAGATCAAAATTAAGGGATTTGGACATAGCCTTGACAAAAATACTTCCCCCAGTTTTCAGTACAGACAGATCAGGAGAGAATATATAGTTTTACCGGACACGGGATGGAAAAAAGAGGCTTAACATGCTTCATATGAGTGAAGCTAGGAATCTTCTCACAATATAAAGCAACCTTACATAAAATTTGCAAATCTCTCAGATTGAAGTTTCAGTCACTAAACGCAGAAGAGGCAGTTTAGGCATAGCCTTGAGGCTACTGCAGTCAAATAGATTTTCAAAGACTAAGTTTGTGGGTTTAGGTATAAAATATAAGACAAGAGGACGAAATACTATTTGAGCTAAAAGACAAGGGCATAACAACAAGCAGGTTCTAACTGGTCATATTTACTTCAATCGGAAATTTAAAGACTTCTCACCAGAGAAAGTGAAATAGTAGTATGGTCTTCCAAAGGTAAGCAATCACAACTTTGTTATATATGCACATACATATATACACACACACATATATGGACACACAAGCAAACACAATTTCTTCATGGCAAAGGTGCCATGACTAAACTTCAGAGCTGTGAAGGCTAGACTTCATGAGCCAGACTGGAAAGTTCTTAGCAGTTAAGAACTTGCATTATTTGTACTCACTCTAGCAGGAGATTAAATAATGTCAGTTTAGTAGGATGTGCTTGTACTCACCACTTGCTTGCTTAACATCACTCATTCTGATTGCTGGCAAGGCCATCCTCGATTCCTCAGCCGCACAGCCCTTCTCTATGAGATGGCTCGATATATTTATTACTGGAGTAACTGATGCATCTACAAGCTCCACCACGGATCTGTAATTCTCTTTATCCACTACTTTTATCATGAATACTTTGTCTTTCACCAACTGGTTCATAAAAGCAATAGCTTTTGGGGTCCAGGCTCCTAATGGTGGCTTTACACCTAAGAAGTCACACAGTATGTAAAGGTTCTGAGAAGAGTCCAGGTCTCAACAACATGTGGAAAGGTACAACACCGTTTAAAACAGTAGATTAAGCAGCAGATAAGTAACTCACCCCCGCTCCTTGTGCTTGAAATAAGATTTCAAACACAATTACTTAGATTCTGAACTTTTGTAGTACTTGGGTTTAATAAAAATCTGACAAAGATAATGTACAACTAGTCTATTACAAGAAGAGACGTGTAAATTGAGATTTAATACTTCCTTAGTATGAATGTCTATAAGAAGTGTTAGCCTTGGGTCTCATGAATACAACCTATAGTTTTGAAGACCATTAACCAACCAATGTATCTGCTGCTATATGCTTCCTCCTCCTTAAATGTTTCTGCTTTATGCTACTAAATTTATTTCTAAAAATGCAAGTTATAAAGAGAAATTGATAGTAACAGATTGGCAGAAGTTGCCTTCCAGAAAGATAGATTTTTATGCAGCAGTAGTCCTTGACTTTAGTCAGGAAACATCTTATCTGACCACTTTTTTGGATCCATGTTGTGTTTAGGACCTTTCCTAGTCTTAGAACACTCATTACCAGCTATAGGCATCATGATTTGCCCCAGAAAATAGATTTCTTTAGGTCACATTACATATGCATTGGTTCCATCTCTATATACAAAGGAAGCATTCTTCCACGTTCTCCTACAAGGCAAGAAGCTAGATTGCTGCTCTGAACTTTACAAAAATTTGAAAACTAGGTTAAATATCAAGCGTTATAAAGGAAGGATACACAAAATATTCTAAAGGACAGGTACTGAAGCAAATATGTGGACTATCTTGCATAGTGATGGGAACAGAGAAAATTAAGTTTCCAACAGCAGTTTAAACAAGTATTTAAAAAAAAAAAAAAAATCAGATTATGATCTTGGCGTGAGACAGAAGGATGAACTGGGAAGCCTCAGCATCCTTTCCAACTTGACAGACTTCACAAGCCTACGGAGACGAGTCTACCAGTAGTTTCACTAGATTTGCCCCAGGGGATGGGGACAGATACAGTTCCAAATTTCAAGATATAAAATGAAATTTTACCTTCCCTTGCAGTGTTAGAACTACAACAGATTTAAGAATTCCACAAATTCAGTAGGTTACTGAATTTTTCTCAGAACAAAAGCACACGCAAAACCTTAGAGGTATGTTAATATAACACAGTTTTCCAAACATACAACTGCAGGTCACCAGGTACCTTAGGAAAGATTTGTCATGTTTTGTAGATATGCCACAACAATTAAGAATTCTGGAAGTAAAGCCTACTGTTATCCCCATCCTTCCCCATATTTCAATATAAAATACTACTGGTGTGATTGTTATCTAACCCCACTTATTTTGCCTCTATCCAGTTTGAAACAGCTTATCATTTATTTCATACCTGCCAAGGTACATCTTATGGCTTGAGATGGCAAGTCCATTAATCTTGGAATCATAGGACGAAGTCTGCTCAGTGGAAGAACTTCAAAATTACCATAATCTATATAGCCTGCCAAAACAGTATCTTCAGAAACATATGCTATAATGGCAGCACGATACCAAAGATTGTCTTCTAGAAAGGAAGATATAGATGTTCATTGTACTTGCTTTTAACTTCTGAGAATAGAATGATTTTTTTGAGCAGACCAATACAAAAATACAATGTCAGTCTCAACATAAACCAGCATCACTACAGTTCACACAAACCTTCACAAAACCCTTACAGATGCAACATCTACCACCACCCCTCCCCCAAGGCAAATAGGACTTCTGATTCTAATAACTTTCATTCATATAGACTTACCAATTCCTAGCACAAAACACTGCTTTATGCAGAATGTTAGCCTGTGTTTAGGCAAGATTCACTTTTGTCATGAGACCGGTAGAAACTTGATATGAGTGATAACCGTCAGGTGAAAACCAAGTTATCAACATATGATTTAGGACTACCAGGTCTTGGCTAAATAACATTTTGACGAGTCTATCGGAGCAGCATTGTTACATATAATTCAATCTTCTGTCCATTTTTGGGGTCTAACATTCCAAGTCTATATTTCCAACCATAGAAATAAGCCACATATTAAAAAAAAAAAAAAAACCCAAACAAATTTCTCCATGGTCTCTTAAACAGTGCCTTTATATAAAAGTGAGTCCAGTGTTAAGAGTTTGCTTGATGAAGAGACCATTTTATGGTCTTTTTTCAAACTAGTATTTTATAGATGTCATCATTTGCTATTCATAATTTTTTAAGATCACTACCAAATGCTATCCCACAGCTAAAACCAGATACAAATAAAATAAAGTCTATATGAAACATTTATAAACATAATTATAAAATGTGCTTATTTTTGGTAAGAAAATGACAAAAATTAAGAGCCATATTTTCACTCCGGTTTTACCTGTGAACTGCGCACAGCACACATTTCCGGCAGCAGGACGGAAAGCTGGACTACTGGGAGATTTGTCACAATGTTCATTAAGAGACGCTTGAAGCTCAGCAAGTTGACCTGATGTTAAAAGACACAGGTTTTGGAACCTACACCGTCTTGTAATTATTACAAAAGTACACAAAACTTAAGTTCAAAACTTGTATCTTGTAGCATAATGGAGATTATTTCCCGTAATGTTGAACATAATCCAAAATAGTGATGAGACTAGGACTCTCAGTAAATTGAAGGGAGTCCTCATGTGAGTCTGAGGTAAAGAGAACAGACTTGGAAAACCAGTCACAGAATTTTTCAACACAGGACCAAAACTGAAGCCAGTAGGAACTCAAACCAAGCTAGTGGAGGCATGCTAGAAAGAAACCAAGGAAGACAGCTCTTTAAACAACAGGCAGATGACGAGTGTCACTTCTTAATGAAGGACATGCTATGCTATGGGTCTACCCAGAATTCAAAGGCTGCACAAGTACACAGAAGAGAAATCCACCATAGGAGATGGAGCTTGATATGATCTGATGTAAAAGCCCTTTTAACACCTGAAAAAAAGCTGGCTTGGACAGTGCTAGGAGGACACATGCCACAAGTGTTCTTGTTCTCCCCAAACATCTGCTTATGAGCACTATGGGAGATGCACCTGAAGTCCTTGCAGCCTAGCACTCTGGCCCACTATA
>JAAGAY010145706.1:3339-15379 GCA_011801015.1 Ardeotis arabs
ACCTTCTCTGCCAAGCTGCTTTCCAGCCGCGTGGCCCCAGCCTGGGCTCGTTCCTCCCCAGGGGCAGCACTTTGCGCTTCTTCAGCTCCGTCAGGTTCCTGCTGAGGGGGAGGTCGGCACCTGATGGAATCCCATTGTTGGCTTCTTGGCCACGGCTCCCGTTCAGCCGGCTCTCTGCCAGCAGCCCAGGTCCCTTTCCACTGGGCAGCTTTCCAGCCGCTCTTCCCCCAGACGGGAAATAAACCCTGGAGCACGCGGCCTCCCTCTCCTGCCTGCGGGCTGGGGGGTCCCGGGGCCTCGCCGCCCCGGGGAGGGCTGCGGCACTGGCACCAGCACCAGCCAGCGTCACTGGGGCTGCGCGTGGGGGGGCAGCAACGAGGTGTGGGACCCGCGGGGACCCTTCTCTCCCCTCACAGCCCCACGCGGAGCTCCGCAGCGGAGGGAAGGCTGGGCAGAGCCCTGCCCTCCGTGGACGTGGATGCACTCAGAGATCCCGAAATATCTGGAGATTGATCCAGAGATCCCGAGATGATCTGGAGATCCAGAGATGCCGAGATACAGAGATGATCTGGAGATCCAGAGATACCGAGATCCAGAGATGATCTGGGGATCCAGAGATCCCAAGATCCAGACAGAGACCCATCGATACCCCGACGTGGGCAGCGCTGGCTGGCTGGGCCCTGCTCCCTGAGCTGTCCCAGTCCCTCGGCCTCAGGTCACCGGCGTCCGCCGCCCTGCCCAGCCAGGGGCAGGGTCTGCCGCAGCCCCCCGAGATGCCGCTCCAGCGTCTGGTGACCACGGTGAGGGTCCCAAGGTAGCGGGGAAGCCCCTTTCCCGTGCCCTCTGGGCGCTGGCTGCGGCGAGATGGCGCCCAGCAGGGATGGAGGGATCTGCGCCTCGACGCCTTCGATGTTAAACACGCGGGGCTCCGCTCAGGAAGGGGCGAGTGGCCCCCAGTCGCCTTTTGCCCCTTTTGCCGTTGTTTTTCCTCGCAACTCCCATCCCGCTTCCTCACGTCCTCTCCTTGGTCACGCCAGACAAACCCCAGCGTACCTCGCCGCATGCACCCTCTCTCTTGAGTGGGGGAACGTTCGCTCCCAGTAGCTGAGGTACTGGTCCATCCGGGTGGGGAGCAGGACCTGTCCTCTTTCCCTTGCTGGAACTCCTGGGACAGCTTCTCCACGGCCCAGACAAGGGAGGAAGAGAGATTGTCCTTGGACTGACGCAGGTGGCCACCCAGTTCATCCGCCCTTGGTCCCTCTCCGTCTTTCCAGCGCAGCACTGCCCATGAGTCGGGCTGTCATGATGGGACGCTCCGTAGAAACTCGCGCTACAGGGGTCGTGTGCACCGGACTTCTCCGGATCTTGGGGAACTCTGCGCTGTCCGGGTCGCTGTAAATCATCTCCAGCACCGCTGGATCCCGCAGGTGCTGGGTACGTCCGGCACCGCCGGGGCCCGGGCAGATCTGCGGGTGAGATGTTTAAACAGCCGTTCAAAAAAGGCAAACGTTACACGACATGAACGTTTTAAATTAAATATCAATGTGAGGTGATTCTTGCTAACTGTAGAGCTGTAGTCACACAGGTTAGATTTTATACGAAATCTCTTTGTCCTGGGAGGGAATGGGAATCTTAGAGCTATGACAACACCTCGTTGGTTAGAAGTTAGCCCAGCGTGTCTGGGGTAGTCAGGAGCAGCGGTAGAACAATGGCAGCTCCCAAACACCCCAACCACCACCGCTGAAAACAGGCCCTGAGCCGTCGCTTTGGAGCCAGGAAACTCAAGGACAACACGACCTTGTGCTCGAGACCACAAATGGAGATTTCAAGGAGGAGTTTGACCAGCGAATTCGAGGAGGGGGCGCTCTGACGACCCCCAAGACCACCAGAAGACCCTCGACTCAAAAGACTGAGCATGCGCAAGAGGGTGAGGAAGTATTATAATGATTTCTCGGAAAGTTAATGTTTATGTAGAATATTTCTCGGAAATCCAGTGAACATGTGTAACAGGTCTGTATTTAACTGCGCTGTTGATCGGACAGCTGCGCACGCCGGGTGGAGCGATCCCCCGTGCGCCCAGCGCTGCAATAAAGGATGCCTGCTTCTTAACTTCTCAGTGCTGCTCAGGAGTTTTATTCCGGATTTCGGTAACAGTTTTGGCGACCCAGATGGGACCTTGCGAGTGAGACTGCTCCTCGCAACGTTCCCTGGAGAAAAGGGTAAGGCACCTCTTCTTTGAAATCTGTCTGCTCTGGACAGCCTGCGCGTAAGGTGCGGCGAAAGCTTCGCAGGGTTGGGGCTCAGAGGGTACCCGTTTGGTTTGGGAGCCGAGGCGTCTGCCCGTAAGTCGTAAGCGAAAGCTATTGCTGGGTTGGACATTTGTGTGTTTGGGACAACTCTCGTTTGCATTTATCTGGTATTTGGTATTTGATACTTAGTACTTGAAACTTGGAATTTGGTAACTGACGTTTGGTATATGACATTCGGGTTTTTTTTAATATTTGGCACGTGATATTTGACATTTGATATATTTGATATATAAATATAATGGCATTGTCTAAATTGTTTAAGAGTAAGAGTATGGGAAGTACTGGTAAGGTTTGTACATCGCTTGGAAAGGGGCCCCGGGGTGTTCCAGAAGTGATTTACAAGCTGGTAGTTGTTGCTTCAACGCTGTTTTTTGAAGTCTGTGTGCATGTGTTGCGGTGTACGGGACTTGAATGATGTACAGTATTGCATTTGGGGTTTCAAACTTTTCTGGGTGACGGGATTGACTTTGTCTGTAGAACAGTATTATTGTCTTTTTGGTACCAAAAACTCTTTGGTAAAATATGGGAAAACACGTATCTTCTATGTCTGCCTCAGTGGCAGGGGAAACATTAATGAAGTCTCCCCTGGGATGTGCTCCTAAACATTGGGAGGGTATAAGGGGAGGCCCAATGAGTAGGAAAAAACTGATGATACAATAATTTACAGCTGATGTTATCCTGTAGAAGGGAAGGAAAGTGAGATGTGGTCCCCTGTGTTGATTTGTTCTTTACTTTGAGAAATCATCCCGCGTGGCAGAAAGATTGCGGATGTGTCCCCAAGGATCTGATGGTTTTGGCATTAGGGAAAAAAAAAAAGGAAAAAGGTTGAAAAGATCTTGTTTGGCTTGTAGCATAGAAAGTGGTGTTTAAAATGTGGAACTGAAGAGGGAGACATAGAATTCACGTGTTAAATTTCTGTGTTATCGTTCTGTGTTGTCTGTACGTGTTGATGCAGGTTTAACAAATGGAACAGCGGAAAAAGGGGGCAGAACACCGAACCCCTGGTGGGAGCTGTGGAGGGGGACAGTTGAATTCTGAGGGATTCAGTCCCATTGCAGGGAGAGCTGGAAGCCGACAAGAGCAGACAGAGCAAGGAGCGGCTCAAGCCCTGCCCCCCACTTGGACAAGCGGTAGGGGAACAAACCGGGGATGAGGCCGGGGGGTGGTAGAGGAAGGGGCAAAATAACTGCAACAGGAGAGAGATTGGGAAAATCAGTGTGCAAAGCGTGAAGAATGGTAGCACTGGAAACAAAGAACAAAAGCAACAAAAAACTGGCAGCAGGGCAGATGCCTCTGTCAGAGGTGCAAAGAGGACGGGGGAGAATTCCCCAGCAGAACCCCTGGTCACAACCCAGCTGGGGACCCAGACCACGGATTTTCTATTTTGATCCTGGAGCTACCTGTTCCGTTGTAAGTACTTGTGGAGGAACATTGAGTAAACAGCATGGAGACACAACTGGTGCCACAGGGAAAGCTGAAAAGAAATTCTTCTTTCAATCCTTAACTTTCAGGTGTGTGAACAATGGGGAATTGGCCACTTTTTATAGATACCAGAGTGTCCTGCTGCCTTACTGGGGAGAGAATTGAAAGCACAAATTAGTTTTTAAAACTGTGAAACTCAATTAAATACACCCTAATCAAAAGCCAGCGAGGCAAGAATTTTTATGTTGCAGACAACTCCAGAGCCAAGTGAAATCCCTCAAGAAGTGGACAATGCAGTAACCCTTCGGTGTGGGCTGGCGAAGTTCCCGGACATTCAAAAGCAGCAGAACCGGTAAAGATTTTCTAAAGGAAAGCACCAAAGCGGTAAGACAAAAACAGAGGCCTTGAGAAAATAATTGAAATTTAAAAAAAAATATCGACTATTAGTCGAACGTGAATCAGAATTCAACACTCCCATTTTACCCGTGAAACAGCCAAAGTGAGGAATATAGGTCAGTGCCAGATTTTAATAGCAATACATTTAATAGTTCGAGATATTCAGCCCTTAGTGGCAAACCCGTAGGCCGTGTTGACAGCTTTAAAAGAAAATCACAAGTGGTTCCCAGTACTGGACTTACAGGATGCCTTTTCTGTATTCCCCTCGACAAAAACAGTCAGGCATATTTTGCCTTTGAACTGGAGAATCCCACAACTGGGCAGAAGACTCAGCTCACCTGGGCAGTGCTACCTCAAGGATTTAAAAACAGCCCAACCATCTTTGGAAATCAATTGGCTAAGGAATTAGAAACATGCAAAATAATTTATCCTGAAAGACTGGTGTTGCAATATGTAGGTGACATTTTAATGGCCACAGAAACCAGAGAATATTTCAACTTGACTACTAACCTGCTAAATTTCTTGGGCCAAAGAGATAACAGATTTTCCAAGAAGAAAGCACAGACTGGAAAAGAAACTGTCATGTATTTGGGATTTGAAATCACACGGGGACAAAGACGACTTGGAAATGAGAGAAAAGAGGCAATCTGCCAAATGCCGGAGCCAAAAGGGGCTAAGGAGCTGCGAACATTTCTGGGAGCGGCTGGCTGGTGTCACCTGTGGATGAAAGGAATCGAAGGAGGGACCCCTCGCGTGGGGACCTGAAGCTCAAAAGGCATTCCAGAATGTGAGGCAGCTCTGATGTCCACTCCTGCTCTGGGGTTGCCTGATTTAACCAAACCCTCTGAACTGTTTGTGCAGGAAAGACAACACTTGGCTCTCAGAAGAATCCTTTCTCAGAAAAATGGAGAATGAAGACGACCCGTTGGTTATTTCTCCAAACAACTGGACAATGTTAGCCAGGGATGGCCAGGTTGTCTCCGAGCTGGAGCAGCAACTCTCCTCCTGATTCAAGAAGCTCGTAAGCTGACAACGGACAGCCAAGAACAGTTTATGTTGGTTGGCTGGACGTGCAATAACAACAACAAACTCTGCTGTTGATCAAAGCCGCCCCCAGTGAGCACCTCAGCACAAAAGGCTGAATTGACAGCCAGCCCTCAGAAAAGCCCTAAAATGGACAGAAGAGAAAAAGCGAATGGATGGGCTGATTTGGAGTAGTACCTGCCCACGGAGCCCCAGGGAAAGAAAGAGGAATGCTGACAGCGCAAGGAACATCCATTGAACACCGAGAAGAAATTCTGCAATTGCTCCAAGTGGCGCAGAAACCCAGAGAAGTTGCAATTACGCATTGCAAAGCCCACCAATTTGGGAATTCCCCAGTGAATATTGGAAATAAATTAGTCAATCAAAAGGCAAAGGAGAGAGCAGGAAAAGGCATCATGACAACAACACCAGTTAAAGAAATGAAATTTGAACAACAAACCCCAAATTACAGTCAGGTTGATCTGGAATCAGCTAAATCAATTCAAATAAAAATGAAAAATGACAGATGATTACTCCTAAAATCAAGTTGTGGTCTCACCACAATCAAAGCTAAAACACAGAGAAATTCACTGGGAAAGAGAGGCAATGACCAGTGATTTAAGAAGACAGGTGATTAGTGTTAGGATGATAAAGCTAATAAAATCAGTAACAAAAAGTGTGAAATTTGTTTAAGGAATAACCCTAGAAACATTAAATAACCACCCCCAGGAACCACATATAAGGGAAACTCGCCTCAAAATTATTGGCAGATTGATTTTTCAGGATTGCCACAACAAAATGGATATAGACATCTATTGGTATTCGTAGATATGGCCAAAAGTTTTTTTTCCTGTCACACCAACAGGCAAGAGAACTGGCCAAAAATCTGTTAAAAGAAATAATACCACGGTTTGGAATCCCCAAAAGAATGTCATCAAATAGAGGTCCTCATTTTGTAGCTGAAATTATTCAAATATTGAGCAAAATTCTGGGAATTAAATTGAATTTACACACTCCTTGAAGGCCACAATCTAATAGATAAGTAAATTTGTCAGAAAATAGCTTTAAAATGGCCTCACGCTCTTCCTTAAGCACTTCTGAGAATCAGGATTCAATCCAGATCTAAGACTAAAATTAGTCCAGATGTTAATGTACGGAAAACCTTATCAGACCCCAACCCTTGTTCAAAATGTGACTGTTCCTGGGGAGAATGAGATGGAATTGTATTTGATCTCCCTCGGAAGAGCTCTGAATGCTTTAAAAGGACATGGAACTGCCACAGAGCCTCTTTCTTTACATTCCCCAGTTCACCAATTTCAACCAGATCACGTGTACCTGAAAATCTGGGAATCAGAATCTCTTCAATAAAAATGGAAAGAACCACATCACGTGCCTCTACCAGCATACACAGCCCCTAAATTTGAAGATATTGATTCTTGGATTCATTATTTGAGAGTCAAGAAGCACCGCCTCCAAAACAGAAACAACGGATTTCTAAAGAAACACGTCATTTACAGCTAACAGTCTCTCATTTCTAATGAATTAGACAAAATCATACCAAAATAACGAAATCTATCAAAGGAATTTTAGTAGTAACGTTAATAATACTTTTTGGTTTACTGATTATGGAGATTAGTTATAAGTAAATGAGACTTATTGAAAAAAAATTAAATAAGTCTCAAAGGGGGGAAACGTTACATGACATGAACGTTTTAAATTAAATATCAATGTGAGGTGATTCTTGCTAACCCTAGAGCTGTAGTCACACAGGTTAGATTTTATACGAAATCTCTTTGTCCTGGGAGGGAATGGGGATCTTAGAGCTGTGACAACATCTCGTTGGTTAGAAGTTAGCCCAGCGTGTCTGGGGTAGTCAGGAGCAGCGGTAGAACAATGGCAGCTCCCAAACACCCCAACCACCACCGCTGAAAACAGGCCCTGAGCCGTCACTTTGGAGCCAGGAAACTCAAGGACAACGCGACCTTGTGCTCGAGACCACAAATGGAGATTTCAAGGAGGAGTTCGACCAGCGAATTCGAGGAGTGGGCGCTGTGACGAACCCCAAGACCACCAGAAGACCCTCCACTCAAAAGACTGAGCATGCGCAAGTGGGTGGGGGAATATTATAATGATTTCTTGGAAAGTTAATGTTTATGTAGAATATTTCTCGGAAATCCAGTGAACATGTGTAACAGGTGTGTATTTAACCGCGCTGTTGGTCGGACAGCTGCGCACGCCGGGTGGAGCGATCCCCCGTGCGCCCAGCGCTGCAATAAAGGATGCCTGCTTCTTCACTTCTCACTGCTGCTCAGGAGTTTTATTCCGGATTTCGGTTAGAAACACGCGATGGTGAAGAATCGCCGCGGGACAGAGGCGGCGGCAGTGCCCAACACAAACCCAAATCAACGCCCAGCCGAGCCCCCAGACCCCGCAGGCACCCACCCCAGGCCGGTGCTGCGCCCCTGGGCCGGGAGCCGTCCCAGCGGGGACCCCCACGGCAGACCCGCCACCCCCGAGTGCCAGCGCGGCCGTGGGGCGAGGGTCCGGAGCGGGGGAGAGGGTCCGGAGCGGACCCGCAGCGGCCAGAGGCCCGGGGGGGGCTGGGCCGGGGGGCTCGGGTGCGGGAGGGCTGCGGGAAGAGCGCGCGCGGGGCCGGGCCCCCCGGCGGGAACGCCCGCTCCGGGCCGGCGCCATCTTGGGCCAGGCCGGGGAGGAAGGCGGGCACGGCCCCGCCGCTGCTCTGCCCTGCGGCCGCCGAGGAGACGCGGGCAGCCGGGGCCCGGGCAGGCTGCAGCGGGGCTGCGGAGCTCCGGGGGGGGCGGCGGCTCCGCGGGGCTGCTCCAGGGCTGCCCCAGCACGGCGGTGCGAGAAGCAGCCAGCCACCCTGAGAAATTTGCAGAGGACAAAGCCGCCGGAGCAAAGCGTGACTGACGAGTCAGCGCAGCCGCGCGCCTCCCGCGGCAGAGGCCCCGCCCCTCCGCTCACAGTTGCGGTATTTATAACCTCCCCCCGCGCCTGCCTGCTTTTCGGGAGCTCGCCATCGACATTCATTGGTCACCTACAGCGTCCGCCGCAGGCGCTGATTGGCTAAGCGCACATCCCACGCCGTTGCTCAGGTGTTAATTGGCTAACGGCAGGTAACGGCCAGTCCCACGTGTGGAGTTGTTGACGTGCCCGTGGCCGTCAGCCCCCAGCCCGCCTTCCCGCCTTTTGCTCGCTCCGCCGCCGAACGTCCTTCCTGTAACCTTGCGGCCCTGGCAGGCGGGTACAGCCTTTCGTCACGTCAAACCCCTAAGGCAGGGGTGAGTCCTGCCAAACACATTTTCATAACTTAAACCTCCCAAATACATCTTACCACTTTAAACAAGGCCTTATACATTATCTACACACTTACAAAACAGGGGCTTAAGCAAAACCTTATGCCCTTCTCTCACAGTCCCCCCTTTTTATTTTTGGCTTAAGCCCCTACTTTTTGCTCGAAATCACGTAAGATCAATTGCAGTTTTTCTTCTTGTTCTTCTTGCTTCCGATCTCTCCTCTTCAGGACCATGACTTTTCGGGCTGTTAACAGTTTCGGGTTTGTCGGCATATTGGTTATTTGCATTCCTTCTGTTACAGTGGTAATGAGTCTGATAAGACAGGGGAGAAACATTAAACCAGCCAGTGCACATAATAACAAGAATCCCACCTTTTTCCACCACGATATTCCCATTAACCCTTCCTACCAATCTCGGCCTAACATTGGTTTCCATTTTTGTACTGGTATATGAGTGAGCTTTCTAATATTTTGCGTTATCTCAAGCACAGCCTGCCTATTGTCATCAATTTTTAAGCAGCAGTCAGAGATGTTAAATTTCCCGCACACCCCTCCTTCTTCTGCCAATAAATAGTGTAGGGCCACTCTGTTTTGATAAACTGCCGCCCTCATTTGGGTTTGCTGTGTGTTCAATAATTCTAATGCTGAGGCTGTCTGATTGGTAATCAGCTCCACCACCACATGTAATCTTGTTATTCAATTTAGCATATAGATGGGGGTCCCATACCCCCAGCTACCATCCTGGGCCCAAGTAGCAGGTCCATAAGTTTGAATAATCCTTTCAGGAGGGCATTCGTCCTCTCGCCAGGTTTGGGTACCACCGATGCTAAAGGATCTTTTTTCCCGTTTTCAGTCTTCAAAGACTGGAACGCCTAATTTATCTCCAGCCCGAGAGGGTAACAGAAAGAACCCTGGTGGGATAAGCCCTATTGTACAGGTTCCTTTCCAATCCGGAGGTAACTTAAAGTAGGCCCTTTTCCCACAAATCCAATATAGACCATCCGGTGCTGTCCAATTTCTTGCAGTTTCTTTTGGATTCCTCCAAAATTTTGATAGTCCTGCTATTCCTTGAAATGGGTTGTTTCCCGAACAACTGAACAAGCCCATTTCATTGGAATTAATGCAATCCCCTGAATTTTCCCAAGACCAGTATTCACTGGGTTCTCCAGACCACTGCCTTTTTGTGGACTTATTCTTTGTAGACTCAACCTCTAAAATTTCTCCTGCTATCCTTTCAGCGAGATCCACAAACAGGTTCTTCCCTATAAAGGGAAGTCCTAACGGCTTCTGCTGCTTCTTTCTAGTTTTCTCATAGACTTGGCTTCTAGTCTTTTCCCGATTTCTCATCACTGTGCCCCGACAGGTTTCTGAACCAACACCTCCTTGGCTTGATCCTGATATCCCTCTCCATCCAACATGCCCCATTGCCTCATTTTAGTAAAACAAACCCACGGCTCTCCTTTAGGGCACATTTGTTCACCATGACTCCCATAGACAGTTCCTTTCTTTTTAACTTTCCAATAAATCTGTCCTGACTCACTACACTCTTGGGGTAAGCTATCATAACATTTCGAGTAAATGTGGTATGTAAAACCGTAAGCGGATTCTCTTCCCCAACGGATTGTTTGATAATATTCTGAACAGGAGGGCAAGGCTGTTGAGAGATGCAGGTATATATATATATATAGGATCCAAATTACCCTAGCCCACAGTCTGCTATGGCGTATATTTCCACTTCCCGTACCTATTGGATTGCAGCCAACAGTAGGGGTGAGGTATCTTCCCAGTGGCAAATAGAGGGGCTAATCCAGTCTTGCCCTTGATCTGTCCTCTTTTGTGCCTGCGGAATTCCTTGCCCTATGCACAGAAGGTAGTGGAGTTTTGTATTTAAATTCTTCCACTACTTTCTACTACCAACACCTAAGTCGTGTATCTGGTCTCCCGTTCCTCTGGCCCAACGATGGGATCACATTGATTATATTGATTATACAGAGAAACTGTGACCCCCAATTTCTGGCATCTCCAATTATCCCCTCTTTACTTTAATTACCTATTATTGACGACCCCGACCCGTCACCGTCGTTCTTGGGGTAGAATATGCAATTTTCTGGATTTTACCTTTTAAATGTCAACTTAAGAGGGCTGCTTCCCTGCGTCACAGTCCAGTCTTTGGAAGGTGCTTCCACTGGTCCTTTGATTCTGGTTATGTGCGTCCACCCTCTTTCCTTTCTTCTGGCCGCCGTTTCTGTGGTCAGAAGCACCTGGAAGGGACCTTCCCACGCTGGGGTCAATGCATCACCTCTCCAGGACTTCACCAGTACCCAATCTCCCAGTCTTATTTGATGTATAGGGAAGTCCAGGGACGCTGTTTGAGGCAACAATCCTTTTTCCTTAAGTCTATGAGAGACAGAGATACTGCACACAAATTATTTTTAAGATCTAGATCATTTATCTCAGAGATGGGTAACCCCTCCTCTTTTCCCAAATTAGGTAAGCCAAACAACATTTCACAGGGAGATACTCCCAGGTCTTTTCTGGGAGCAGTCCTAATTCTTAACAGTGCCAGAGGTCGACATTTGGTCCATGGTAACCTCGTTTCAACCGTTAATTTAGTGATATGCATTTTAAGGGTGGCGTTCATTCTCTCAACCCGCCCAGAACTCTGAGGATGCCATGGTGTATGAAAATCCCATTGTATTCCTAGAGCCTGACACACGCTTTGTAGAATTTTTGAAGTGAAATGAGTTCCCCTATCACAGTCTATCTAGGGATGAATCTTTTCAACATTTGAGGTTGTGGTGGTTATAGCAGGGAAGGCTTCTACCCCATGGGTGAGGTGCTCTATTATTAATCAGTGTAAACGGTTCCTTTTTCGTCTTTGAGTAACTCTAGGGCTCGCTTTAAGGCACATAGTTCACAAGTTTGGGCAGACCAACTATCAGGTAGCCTTCCCTTTTCTACTGTGCTATTTTGTTCACCGTCCACTACTGCATAACCACAACGACGTTTTCCATTAATATATTTAGAGGATCCATCTACAAAAAATCTTTTTCCTTCAAACAGTGGGGCCTCGTGTAAATCTTCTCGGACTTTAGTCTGGTATTCAATAATATCCAACCAACTGTGTTCTGGAACTCCTTCCTCAGTTTCCCCGTATAGGAACTGGGGGGGATTTACACTCCTATCAGTGGTTAAAACTAAATCATCTCTTTCTATTAGAACAGCCTCGCATTTTAGAATCCTTGAATCAGTTCACCACCTCCCCGATTTTGGACTCAGTGTTGTTCTGACTGTGTGTGGAGTGGACACTATCAAAGCTCCTCCAAAAGTCAATTTTCTGCTTTCCTCCACCAGAACGGCTGCGGCAGCTACAGCTTGCACGCAAGTTGGCCACCCCCTTGCGACAGGATCTGACATTTTCGAGAGACAGGCTGTGGGTTGTTTCTGGCCCCCCCATACTTGAGTCAGTACCCCGTAAGCCATTCCATGTTCTACGCTGACGTACAGATAAAAAGGCTTTTCTGAAGAGGGAAGGGCTACGACGGGTGCCGGAATCAACTTCTTTTTAAGGTCC